>JBAMNC010000585.1:0-167881 GCA_037902135.1 Cetoscarus ocellatus
GACTGCAGTGTATTTGCATGACACACAGGAGATGAGACCACAGTGATGCTCAGGTCTGAAAACTCTCTGTTCAGTCTATGGGCGCTCATTATGTAGAACAGTAAAGGCAGATATTAATGTATCTTGTATCTAAATCTCTTTTCACAATGTCTTTACTCAAAAGTGCTACAATGAAGCCCCATCATCATCACACCTCCAGACATTCACATTAATCCTGACCGGACATGATATCCGTGTCAGTTCAAGGAGCAGAATAGCTTTGGATGTGCGTGATAGAGCAGGACGTAGCACATGCTCTACATTCACAATAAGGGAGAGGCTCCTGTCTCACACTGAGTCCATGTGCCCCCTCCCACCAATATTACATTTCTAATACTACCTCCATCTCTGTGACATTCAGAGTGGAGGATTTACAGCAGCCTAAATATTAAAGCTTGAAATAGCAGCCTGAATGGGGATTATCATAGCTTTGTATCTCAGGCTCATTCCATTCCCTCAGCTGATCAGTAGATGTGGAAGTATGAAGATGGTCTTTGTTGGCATCTCTAAAATAATAAAAATATCCAGTATAGTACTTCTAAAAGGAATCTAAAGGAGGGGTTGCCATTGTCTCTTCTTCACTCTTCTTGATGGGGGATTTGCAGATCAGCTGTGTGCATACTGCCACCTGCTGTAAAGGATGTGTTCATACACAAGAGTGTCCTGGCATAAAATTATTAAAGTAATATGAAAGCCGACCAGCCGGGGAGGGGGAAGGGGGAGAAACTGTGCCTGAGAATGGTACAGAACTATCAAGCCAAATGTGAGGATGCCCTCTGAGACCCTGAAGATCTCTGAAGGCCAAAAAGTCTTCAGCTCATCCCAAAATCTGACAGGACTGAGTGATAAATGACATGGAATATTTAAAGCAGTCTCATTTATTTTAATGTTCAATTACTGACATTTTCAAAAAGATTAAAAAAAATATTCATGTCCAAATCTTTGTGATGTTTTCTTAAATTATTCTTGATTTTGTAAATGTATTAAGTCACTCTCTTGTGGTTTTAAAGATTTTAACTAGTATGTTTTTTTTCATAGGTCTAAAAAACACTGTTGTCCAAGTCCTTATTAAGTCTTAATTCATTGTTCTAAATCATGTCGTGTATTATTTCTGTGTATTTTTGTTTTTGATGGTTTAAACTGTTTCATTTTTTTCTTCATAAGTTCACATCAGGGGTTCTCATATGGTGGGGCGGGACACACTGGTAAAGTCGTGCCTTGAGGAATTTTATCAACCATCACTTACAACTGTATGAAAACAAATGCATGAGTGTTCAATTTCCATTTTCGTGTATTAGCTTCCATTTTATTCAGCTGCAAATTCTGTTTTAAGCTGTGTTGAAGGGTATTATTATTTTTTAACACTTTAATTTATTTCTTTCACTCAATTTTAAATGTATGACCTGACAGGTTTAAACACGTGTTGCTGGATTCATGACATTTAAAGTTTAAATAAATTCTTCACGAGAAAAAAAAAAGTATATAGTTATTGGTAAATTCTTACTATTCATTGGTAGGCAGAGCAAGACATGGACAGACTGCTGAGGTACTGGATCAGGGCTAAAGAGGCCATCTCTCCTGGGTATGAGTACAGTGTGCCTTGAGATGCCATCTGATATTGGGTGTGCCCTGTGCCGAAGAAGTTTGGGCAAAAAAACTGATCTAAACTGTATTCTTGTTAAAGTCCTCATTATGACTTTAATTTTTTATTGGTCTAAATCATGTTTATGCATTAATCTGCTGTTTTTAGATTTAAAAGTCTAAATCATGTTTATATTGACGTCACTGTGTACTTTCAGTCATTTCAATGTGTCAATGTGCTAATAAAGGCAAACATGTTGGACTTGATGAGGCTGGATATTACTGTACCATGGCATGGGTTTTATTTTTAGCTCGTCATGATGAACTCTGACTGACCCCTGTGTTTAAGATCATTTTTTTGAATTTTGGTTATTGATCAAACATTATGTTTTTCTGTTATCGAAACGCTTTAATAAAGGGGACAGAATAAACAACGATTATTGATCAGGCGTGATCACCTCTGGAAATTTTTGGTCATACAAACTTTCTTAAATGACCATGACTGTCTGATGATCATCAGTTTTTTTCATTACTCTTCTGGATTAAATCTTTTCATCTTGTTTTGATCACTTTGATGTTGAAATAAAAATTTAATCTTTCATGATGAGACGGATTGTTTGAAGATGTTTTCCTCCTTTCTTCCTCCTCTTCTAACATCAGACGGCAGGAAGTCAGCAGGCGTGACGGAGCGTGACATCAGGCCGCCTGTCCGGCCGACTGAGGATTAGTTTCTGCTGACGCTCGTTTGAACGCAGAGAGGATTCAGTTAATTACAGAGTGTCAGTCTGCTCTTCATGTTCCTGTCAGGGCCATTATTCTTCATGTTCCTGTCAAGAGGGAGTACTACCATCCAGACGGAGAAAATCCTCCACACAGACGCTTCATTTATGATATAGATACAGAGAGAGACTTACATGTTAAAAACACGTTTAAAATACTTTTGAAACACGCTTACATGTTCCTGTCAGAGCAACTGTTCTTTGTGGTCCTGTCAGGATGGAGTTTCACCATCAAGGCAGAGACAGTTCTCCACACAGACGTTTCACTCATGAAACAGATAGAGACTCTGCACATGTTAAATCAAGTTTAAACATGTTTAAAACACTTTCATAAACATACTAACAGGTTCGTGTCAGGGCTGTTATTCTTCATGGTCCTGTCAAGAGGACATATCATTTAAAGACAGAGAAAATCCCCCACATAGACACTTCACTCTTGATACAGATACAGAGACTCTTAAAATGCCAAAAACATGTTTAAAGCACATAGAAATATTTTTTATAAATTTTATGTTTCTGTCAGTGATATTATTGAAATTGATTCATGGGCACGCTTTATTCATATTCCAGCTGAAGAAAGAGACTCATAACATGATAAAAACATGTGGGCACGTTTAAACATGTTTAAATACATTAACATGTTCCCGTTCTGTTTCCATAGAGATGCTCCATTCATGACCCAGATACAAACAGAGACTCTCAGTATGTTTGGAGGAACATGTTTAGGGTTAGAATTTGCGTTAACGTACATTCAAATGTTCCTTTCAGAGTGATCATTACCACTGACATGAAGAAATCATCCATGTGGATGTTCTGTTTGTAATCTAGCTGAAGACAGACAACACATGTGAAAAGAAGGTTAACAGGTTCATGTCAGAGCAATAATTACCGCTGAGATAAAGAATTCATCAACGGAAACACTTCATGTGTTGTTGAGATAAAAACAGAGCTTTTACAGATGATAAATTTTAAAACACGTTTAAGAACATCACCATGTTCACATCAGAGCAATCATTACCACTAAGATGAAGAATCATCAGTGGAGATGCTCTATTTGTTTTTGAAATACAGACTTGTTAGAACAAGTTAGAAACGCATTTAATTTCTTGTCTTCCTGCTGTGCTCCAATTGGCTCTTATACTCAGACGTCACTGGTCTCCATGTCTAAAACTTGAGGCCCATTCATGCTGCCCTCACACAGAATGAGGGGGTACATTGAGCCCTCATTTGCTCTGTTTCCAGAGGTTATATCAGAGGGTAATTTTAGAGAGAGAGGGGCACACGGACTCAGTGGGAGACAGGAGCACTGCCAGTGAGTGCCTTTGTGTTTATAGGCCATGGGCCGTGTTCCAAGCTCTAACACAGCATGAATTGACACAGATATCCTGCCCTTGTGGAGTTAACATGAACATCTTGAGGTGTTATGATGACAGAGCTCCATTGTAGTGCTAAAGGTGCTGTAAAAAGGGCTTCTGTCTCTACCCCCAGATCCTCCTATAAACAGGCAAGGAGGTGGAGCTGAGGTGGGTCTGAATCCTCCTGACAGACAGCAACAACACACCAGCCTGTAGTCATATCAGCCAAGCCCCAAATCCTCCAGAACCGGTATTTTCCTCAAACCAAAACAGATGAGCTATAACACCCCTCCCCAAACATTTGAACATGGAGGGTGGGTGGGACTGCTGCTGCATCAAACACTGACTCTAGTGAACATGAGACAAACTGCAGGTTTTCAGCATTATAACTGACTTTATTTTCAATCACTGACGAATATTAAGTAGGTCAACTAAAAAAATCGTGACTGTTTCTTTTATATGATTAATGATATCATGGCCAAGGGCCAAAGCTTACCTTTGTGGGTAAGGCAGCGTACACTCTGTTTACTCTGGATGTCCCACAGTCGAACAGTCTCATCATGTGACCCTGACAGGAGGAGAGTCCCGTCCATTGACACAGACAGACACGTGACCAGATTCCTGAAAGACAAGGGTATTTGATTAACAAGTTTATTTAAACACAAGCTACAACTGCATCTACCACTACAAATACATCTATAACATATTTAACTACATCTACTGACAAATGAACAGACTCAAAGAGAGAAACAAGGACAATTTAACAATGAGATTATTAGATACAAAAACAACGTCTAAATCTACAAATACATCTTTAACTTCACTGGTAGACAAAGGACCAGACTCCTGAGGGAAACTAGGACATGCAAGTAATGACGTTATTAAGTGAAAACTATATCCACAACAACATCTTCATCTACAAATACATCAACATCTACAGACCCAAGACTGGATTCCTGAGAGACAACAAGACATTTTGTATGCATCACTCAGGGGGGATGAGGAGTAACAGGAAGACAGAGGATGGGAAGGAGCAGTAACCAGCCAGTAGCCATGTATTTTTATTTTATTTTTATATTCTTTATCTAGATCTAGCTTTTCTTTTTATATATCTTTTAATCTGTAAAAATTAACCGCTACTGAATCTCAATTTCCCTGAGGGAGTTTTTCCCAAGGGGATTAATAAAGTACTATCTAATCTAATCTTATCAACAACTACAACCACATTGACAAACACGTGACCAGATTCCTAAGAGATGAGACATTTTTTTTTTTTTACCATGCTATTATATACAGAGTACAACAGCATCTACACTAGCATCTTTCACTGCACCCACAGGCAGGTGACCAGACTCCAAGACAGTCAAATAACAATATGGATGCACATCTGCATTGGTTCAACATCAGTATCAGGCAATAATGTATCTTTATTCAAAGACCATCCATCAGCAAATTAATATGTGGTGAACAGATCAGTTTCAGATGTTTATCGGTTGGGTCAGACAAATCTAAAGCGGACATCTAGCACAGCTAACTGCTGGTTTGGAGAAGAATATTTCTATGTAGCCATAAAAATGACCTGTTAGAAAATGTTTAAACTGTTTTTGAGGTCAAACAGGAAAGAAAATATTGAATTGTGGGAATTATGACAAAATACCCTATTAGAAAGACATCGGTTTTGCAATCGGTTCATCAATAATCGTAATCATAAACATACTAAAACTATATCTACATCTACAACATCTACAGTCATAAGACCAGATTCCTGAGAGAAACCAGGACATTTAATCAAGTTTATTAGATACAAAACTACATCTTCAACATTTGCAACTAATTTTTGAAAGCACATTCACAGCAAAGTTCAGAACTATACCAACAAACATGAGACCAGAATCCTTGAGAGACAACACGACACCGGATCAACAGATTTACTGACAGAACCAAGATCACCATATTCACAAGAACTTACTGCATCTGCCTAACACACATCTATATTTATATGCAGAAGCAGCCTGAAGGGAAAGTGGTGAAAATCACTGATGCTCCAAATCCTTCATTTTTTTTAAATGATTACTTTTCTGTAAATAGAAAACCTTGTGTCACTGGATGAATGAATAAATGAATGAATGAACAAATTAATATTATACTTTATTATTTGGTACTGGTCTTTATTCTTCTGATTGGTTATAAATCACTTGCCATGACAGGAAATAAACTGCACACGAAAATCATAAAAAATAAAGATACAAGGTTTAAGTGGGACAGGGACAGTTAACATCATTTAGAACCAAAATACCCCACCGGCCCCAAACTCAACCTTTAGTTTAAGTTTCTCAAGGCTGTTAGATAATAATGAAAACACATGAATATCTTAATCTCTGTTCTAATGTGATGATGATTTTATAAACCTTGTTCTTACCTGTGCCCTGTAACACCATGTTACTGTTTATCAAATAATACCATGAATATTTTAAGATTTTTCTGTGTTCTTACCTGTGCCCTTTAAACACTGTGTTTCCGTCGTTATCAGACGTGAAGGACTTCTCCCGACTCAGACTCTGAAACATAAACATTCAAAAAGGTAAAACATTATGGATACAAACAGCAGCTCATGCTCTTTTCTGATTGGCTGTTTTGCCTCATTCACATATAAAGTGGACTCTGTGATTCACGCTGGATTGACTGCACCGGTTTATTCTTCCTTTGGTTCCATGCTGCACTTCAAACACTCAAAAACAGCTCACATGTGTAATGTAGCCTCCTGCCACTGGTTGGTGCTGTTGTTGCAGTTTTTGTGGTTGCAGCCATCTGCTCTTCGGTTGGCGTTTGACCCTGAAGAGGACTATCCTGATGCAGCTCAGACGGGCAGATTTATGGTGCTTGTTGTGGTATCGGCTCAACTTGGCTCAACTCTGAATGGTTTGGATACTACAGTATAGACTTTATCAGTACCTCTTTAATGTAGCTGGTACCGCCATAGCGTGGCTCAGCCTCACAAAAACAAAGGAGGAAAGAAAGGTGGAAGAGCTACCAGCCTCTTTGTGTTTGTCTAGCAGTTATGAGATTCATTTTGTTCCAAAGATGGTTGCATGCAGCAAAAAAAACATGCTATTTAGGCTGGGGAGAGTTTGGGAAGTCATACAGCATCCCAGAGCGTTTCATTTCCTTGCCAGTACACTCAACACGGCAACATTCTCACCACTCAGAGGTCAGCAGTGTCTTCCCATCACGTCTAGTCTCAGCTCAGTTCACTTGTAACTCTGCTGGAGGTGATACAGAAAACTGTGCCAGGTACAAGCTACAATCCATAACAGAAAAACAAAACAATCCAGTAAGTCAAGACGAGTCAGGCAGATACCATGTAGTGGGAAAGCCCAATTAGAGACGGAGGTTGGACAGTTCGGGTAAAAGTTAGGGTTTGTCCAGTAGAAGTGGATTTTCAAAATAAAGCTGTGCCATAAAGATAACAGTTTCAGCCAATGTTTGGACTTATACTCGATTTGATTGGATAGCTGATTAGTTGACATGTCAATATATATCAATGTTTTGTTACAACCTAGCAAATATCATCAGCTCGTATGTAAAGAGTTTGGGTCAACTGCTGCATTTGTAAATTAAAAAAAACCATCTGTGTGTTGATATGAAGGGCAGCGGCAGTGAGAGCTGGCATTGGTGAAGGGCTCTGGGGTGTTGGACCTCATCATCCAGCCTTCCCGGACTGACGTGAGAATAAATGAACCAAACACTGGAAATTTAGGTGGGAGTCAAAAAAAACAAACACCAGGAAATATTTAGGGTTGAGAATAAATGAGCCAAAACACTTGGCAGTATTTACAGCCACCAGGAAATATTTAGGGCTTCAGTGGGTTCAGATGATTTCTGCTGGGTGCTGATCTTCTCTGTCGGGCACAAATGTTTGCTGTTTGTTTGAAATAAACGAGGAGCTGCAGCAGTTTCAGTTCAGAGAGCACAGATTTAACATCCTCATAGACCAGAGACAGAGGCATCAGAGCAGGGGAGAGAGGGGGTGAGGAGGGGAAGGATGGGTACAGAAGACAAAGGGGGAGGAAGGGAGGGCAGAGGATGAGGGAGGCGGGTGAGGAGGAAGAGGGAGCATTGGGAAGATGGGATGTACGGGAGGGGCAGGGAGGAGGGATGGGGAGCAGAGGGGAGGCAGATGTGGGGTTATGGGTGAGTATGGGAAGGGGGTAAGGGGTGAGGATGTGTGTGGGGGGGGGGGGGGGTTTGGGTATGGGGGCTGAGCATGTGTGTGCTGTTGTTTGTGCTGCGTGGTGTGTTTGCAGGATTAGCTCTCTGAAGCTCTAAAATGTAAATCCTCTCTGAAAGGAGCGACAGAGAGTCGAAGAGACAAGGAGGAACATCAGAGACCAGGATGAATGAATCAAACACTGAGCTCCAGGATTTACCCACATCTCCACACTCTAATATATTACTAATCAATGATCGATAGTTATAAATAATCAACGATAATC
Source organism: Cetoscarus ocellatus (assembly GCA_037902135.1). Lineage (NCBI taxonomy): Eukaryota > Metazoa > Chordata > Actinopteri > Labriformes > Labridae > Cetoscarus > Cetoscarus ocellatus. The sequence goes on from JBAMNC010000585.1 coordinate 8,248, forward strand.
ATCCCTCTGATCAAAATTATCAGCAAATGTTACCCAACAGTTCAACACACGTTACATTTTCAATAATCAATAATTTAAATATTTCTGTCTGTCATTAATGATGATGCACTTTTTTTAAACATTATCAGTAATCAATAGTTTGATAAGATATTCATGTTAATCACTGATGATTAGGGCTGGCGTCCTGTCATTAACATTCTTCTTTAATTAGCTGTGATTATCTGATTGAGGTTTAACACCACGGAGAGCAGAGCGGACGCTGTGTGATGAATGAGCTCATAATGAATCTCTAATTAACTCTGAAACTCAGAACTTTATCACCCTTTAAACAGAGCCTGGACAATCAGAGAATATAAAACACAGATTATAGAAGCTAACCTCTGTGTAGAATATAGAACTCAGTTTGGGTTAAGGCAGGGGTCTGCAACCTTTCCAATCAAAACTGTCATTTTGTCCTCTACTCCCTCCAAAAGAATCTGTGTGAAGCTGCAAAACACATTTAAACCTTAAACTGAAGGCGTGGATTGACTCTAAATCATCATGAATAATTGGTTTACCACTTATGAGCCGTGTTATTTCTGTTGCTCTGACTGTGCATTGTTGTTATCATACCATATTATACTTTGGTTATGGATTTAGAACTAAAGTCAAAACAACAGTGTTAAATGTGTAATTTTTATTAAGGAGCATTATCATCAGTCAATTATAGTTAGCCTTTATATTTTGTACTATTTTTATCATTATTATTACTATTATTGTTGCAGTTATCATTCAGTGTTTTTCCACAGGATGTTCTACTTACAGTGGAGCAATAATAAATATCTATTTGACACCAACAGGTGGGGTGGGGGTCTTAGGGTCTTGCTCTCAATTTAATAAATAATCAACTTATTTTATACCTTTACAAACATGAAGACTTCGATGTTTCTTCTGCAGTAGTACACAGTTAAGGAGTGGCAATATAATTAGTTTTATATCTTGATCATCATTGCCTGACCTCCAGATTGTTGACCATGGTAAGTCTCTCATACCTGAGCTTGTAATCTGCTGAATGAGAGAGAGTCAGAGGGAGTGAGAGAAAGAGAGAGACCACTAGATAACAGCTTGTACAGCAGACGTGGTAATTAAAGAAATCATGCACCTGTTAAATCTGTTTTAATGGCCACACTTAAAAAACAAGGTCACAATCCTGCAGACATTATTGTATCCTCCTGCTTCTCTCCTCTTTTAAGAAGTTTTTTTGCCAACGTTTTAAAAAGTTTGACTGTTGTCTGAGTCTTAAGTAGTGCATAAAAACAGTGGCTAAATTAGCTGCACAAAACGTTAAAAATGACAACAAGATCACAGCTTAAGCTGCAGAAGTGTCCTGCTCTCCTCCGAGCAGCTGCAAGTCACACAGAGGTTTTGAGAGCCACACATAAGACACATGGTTGACAAGATATCAAAAATAAGGAACATAATCATTTCATGGAAAAAACACATTTTTGTAGCTAGACAATGCCAAAACATGCAAATGATTTAAAGAAATTAGAGTTTACATACAAGAAATAAATAGTTTTTAGCTTTTTACCTTCCAAGTAAAGAGAGCTGTTAGTTATGTGAAAAAGAGCTGCAGGCGCCTCTGGAGCCAAGGGTTGCCAACCCCCAGGTTAGGGAAACCTCTAACCCTCACCCAGAAAGGACTTGTTTTTTAGACTTAGACTAAATTTAGGATAGTTCTACATAAGGGACCAGAGCAAAGGCTGGTTTGTATTATGAAGGTGTACTGAGACAGGGTTTTTGTTGAAAGTTGAAAAAAAAAAAAAAAAAAAAATCCTCTAATATTTGATCATGAAAACAGATCAGTCTGTCCACAGTTTCTTCTGTCTGATGAAATCTTTTCTGAATCAGCAGTTAGCTGTGCTTGAGGTCAGCCTCATATTGATATGACAGAACATATAAACATCTACAGCTGATAACCGTTCATCACACATTCATCTGCTGATGGTTGATGTTCGGAAAAACGGGCTGATGTCGACCAATACTGATGTTAAACTGATGGATGTGCATCCCGAGTGACCTCCAGAATTTCAGCCTCATTATGCTCTACCATATAGAAAATAACCTTCATTTAATGGGTGAAGCACATGCAAAAAATACACTACAGATAAGTGTTTTCTTCATTAAAACAAGTCATTAAAATCCAATTTGACTAAGGTAAAAAAAATGGATGATGCACTGTGGCAATAAACAAACAAATGGGATGTGACAGTCTGGCCTGTCTTACTGAACATGAAGACTCTACATGGATGTGTTTGAATCCAGTAGATAATGAAAAGATCCAGACCGATGTTTGCTCAGCATCACAGGATATTCGTCTGGTTCAGTTTATGTTTTTTTAAATACACTTCTTGTATTGTGTTCACGCTGCTTAGATTCAAAACACCTAACACCCACACAGCTGTGCTGCTCACTCTTTACCTTTTAATGAGGAGTTCTGTCAATATAAACACCACTCCAGGTGTTGTATTTTCTACTAAAGGCAGTCAAACCCACAGTCATTAGGATACCTGCAGCTCACATCAGAGAGCTGAGCAGGTGCTTGAGGCACTCTTGGAGACCATGTGGGGAATATTTGTGGAAAAGTTCAGCTTGGAGCCAAACAGGACATCCTTCTGCATGGAGCGCAAACACCTGTATCACTGTTTGTTCTGAGTGTGGACAAGGCAGTTCAGCATCACCATCACTGCTCCACCTCTGTGGGACAGCTTAGGGTGGAGGCTTCATGTTTAAAATGACAACAGACCTGAGCTACATGCACATCTCTGTGTGAACTATCAGAGTGAGGTCTGTTCTCTGTTTAAGTGTTCAATAGGGATGGAAATTGAACAGATTTTACTGATATCAGTGCCATTATTGATTCTGCTAAGTGATCCAATGTTTTATTGTTTCCTTTTTCAATTACTGTTGATTTTCTGTGGGCAGAAGTCAGCCACACAGGCGTTCATTGACAACGTCAGACACATGATAATACTGAAATGTAATGGTCTTTTATCATACTCCTGCTCATTGCTGATGTTTCCAGCCAAGTTTAAAATCCCAGAGACAAAGACACTGGATTTTGTGCAGTTATCATCCTTTTGTGTAAAATTAATCAACAATTCTGATCACTCCTGTCTGCCATGATCACATCTTAGACGTCTTTGTTATCATTTCTGCTGACTGCCTCTGATGAGTGAGACATCCTTGATTTGTAAGGCATGCAGAACAAAGTGGAAGGAAATGATAAGAGAATTGTTCAACATGAAGACAAATCATATTGAGTCCTTAAGCCAATTGTTATTGGCTCTCAACTGGAAAAGGTTTTTGATTCTCATCCCAAGTGTTAAATGATCTAAAGGTGTCAAAATTTACCCTAAATCATCTAAATCACTGATCCCAACATTCAAGTTTATGAATGAGCGATATATCTGTTCAGAGTATATAGTCATCTGATCATTTGAAAAACTGTTTCTTTTAGTTCTCTTAGCACAACACTTTTGTTATGACAGTAGTCTGTTATTTACTTATTCATCTGTTCATTGGTGTGTTTAACATCAGACATTTCAGTTGTTAATATTAAAGTATGCTGGACAAGGGCTAGGGAAAGGTGTGTGTGCGTGTGTGTGTGTATGTGTGTGTCACACCTGGCTGATCAGAGACACCTGGTAGATGTTGCCATCGCTGCCTCCACAGAACAGGAAGTACTCTGAGGGGTCAAAGGTCACAGACATGATCTCCACATCAAAAAGGACGGAGAGGAGCAGCTCCCCTGAGGACAGCTCCCACACCTGAAAACATATACACACACACACACCCACCCCCACACACACACACCCACAGGTAGGTGAGGCAGAGATCAAAGATGGCCGACAGCGAACACAGTCATCCTCTGCTCTCTCTGACCGTTTTTATTTTCATCTGTTTTTCTTCATTAAAGCATCTTTGTTGATTAGCCTCTGGTAATGACCCCCTCACCTGCAATTTCTGGTTTCTGTGACAACAGTGAGATTATCAAAGTTACCTGGAGGTGGCTTCATCACAAGCTCATCATTCAGCTGAGCCAGGGTGAGTCGGCCATGTTAGATTTATCCACAAACATCACAGTTAAACCTCGACAGAGAGGAGGAATTACCATCACATTAGTTCATTCTAATGGTTTTCACAAACAAAATCCTCTTTATTCAAATCATAAATGTAATCAGTGACAGGAAATAGACTATAAACTAGAGCCAGACAAACCATCTCAAAACAGGATCACAGCAAACTTCATGTCAATAACAATGATAAGCTTTGGGTGTATTTACTGGACAGTCAGTATGTTTTTCTCAAGGGGTAGTTTAACCTGCTCTGCACTCCAACCCAAAGGGCAGTAATGAAGCCTCAACACTGGCTGATATTCGCCAAAAGAAAAGAAAAGAAGAGTCAGAGTCTGCATGTTTGTTATTACCGTTTACTACGGAGAGTTTGGTAGAGTTGCTGGGGAGAGAAGTGAAGTTCGGAAAAAGGAAAAATATGAAGTGAAACTGAAGGAAACTGAGGTTAAATTCCCTAAAGCCAAGGAAATTGGTACCATCCCAGTGACTACACAGAGTATGAAAATGAGAGCTAATGATGCTGCCTCAACCTCATAAACACACCCTGCAAGTTTGGTCCAAAAAAGCTGCTCGTCTGCAGTTAGCAGCACCAGCATTAGCAGTGCTGCATAGGTAAGGAGCAAGACTAGAACGAGTGCTTTAATTTACTGCATAGCTAAAGACATCTCCTCTGTGTGTTAGTGACTGAATTCAGTGTTATACTACTCGATCTTGGCACCATGCACTGTTATAATTATAGTACACACTTAGATGGTACCTCTTAAATATAGGCAGGGTCATCATGTCACTATTGCTCCATTTGACCCGTGGAGGCAATTTCATGACTTGATTATAATGTCTAACTAATTACACATCTGGTTTCAAGGCTTCAGTCACGGTATTCTTTGAACTGGCATCAACAGTGAAAAAAACAGTTGTAAATATCCATATGGATAATATAGTAGGATCTGGCAGACAGAATAAAGAGTACATTAGGTGGCGGTATTAACCTAAAGGTTGTTTGCAATCCGCCAATCAAAAAGAAGAAGTAGAAGAAGATATTACAGTTACATTTTTTGTCATACTGCCCAGCTCTCGTTATTAAATAACTACACCACCCAACATCTCTTTATTACTAGCATGAATGTACTTAGTGACAGTCAACAGTCAGTATGACTATAAAACTACTTCAACACCATCGACTGACTCTAACGTCACCACCACGGAGCTCCAATTTTGATCTCAGGCTCTCCTCCTCTGTAAAGTCTTTTTCTCAGCGTGATCTGATCATGTTGGTGCTTATGACTGGGCCAGTGTGAAGTTAACATTGTTATTGTAAGACAATCAATAATGATAAAATTCATTTACTGTCCTGATAAACTCTGTAGTCATAGTTGGACACTTCATCATCCATCCTTTAAAAACGCAATAACAATAAATTCAGGAGTGCAGCACCAGAGAGGTTTTTATGTTGGAAAGAAACATTTTCAAATCTCTTCAGCATGTTTTTTCATCAGACCTTACTTCAGACAACAAACTGAAAACTAACTAAACAATCCCACAGCCTTTAGGATGAAGGAACAGGAAGTGATGAAATGATCATATAGTCGCATGTTTAGGACTCATAACTGCAGTGTTATTGTTCTTACCCTCATAGTCCAGAGGTGGGACACTAGGGGCCGTGTGCAGTTTCCGTCCCTCAACACGTGATGCAGCGTGTTGAGGGATATAAGTCTGATTTAAGAGCATGAATATAAAAATATTACCACAATAATCTTTATATACTGGTTTATGTGGTGATTTAACAGAAAGCAGAGATAATATTGGCTGTAACTGCTTCTGTGAAACTCTGATAAATGCGCCAACATGAAGAATTGTTAAAATGAAAGGGTGCATAGACTTGAATAATCAGTAAATATAACGTTAACTGCACTGAAAAAGTCACTAAATTTGACTTTAATTCAGTGTTTGTCTCATTTGGGAGTAAAAATCTAATTATTAGTGTAATGAACTATGAATACATTGTAACATATGTTAATTTTATGTAACTATCAGTGATTCAACTTGATTAACATAGAATATCTGACAGTTTGTTCCTGGCAGAGAGGATAAATAAATGTGGTCCTCTTATTAATCAAAGACGCCCATCCCTCCCACACATTAACTACCAGTCCCACCCCACATCTGTTTAACCTGTTGGAGACAACAAGACAAAGACAAGTATCACACTGTCGTAGTTTAAATACAAGAAGTCTACATTTATTCCACAATAAAAACATAGTAAAAAACGATTTAACTCGCATAAGGAACATCTTCACCATGTGCTGTAAGTCTATATTAAAATGCTTATTAAACTCATAAAGAACAAGTTAACCATGACAAGTCAGCTGATATTAAAACACTTATTTAACCAACATAAAGACCATGTTAATCCTGTGCAGTAAGCTGATACTAAAACACTAATTTAACCCATATAAAGAATATGTTAATCATGTCCGGTGACCCCGGTGGTGCAGTAGAGCACTCTGTGAGGAGTGGGGGCGTCGTCTGCACCGATTCTATTAATAGATCTTCAAACTCACTTTAATAAAGTTCTTTAAGAGACGACAGCTCCTGTCCCCACAGGGCCACCAACCAATCAGACAGAAGACACCAGAGCGGCGAACACTCAGAGCCTCTGGGAGGATTTATCAGCACACGCATTAATTTACTTCCTGTTCAGTAACGACGTGGAGACAAAAAGACGAGTTTTATCTCCTCGTCCTCGCTCAGTTTTAATCCTCAGTTTCACTTTGTGACAGAAACACTCGGCTGGGAAAAAACACATCAAACCAAACCTCTAAAATACTTATGACAAAATTAAATTTAAGATATGCGATATATATGAAATACAGCATAATCAAAACGGATCCAAGTAAAGTCATTTCTCTGCAATATGGTATAACTACTCTTCAAACCAAACCCTCTATGACAAACAGCATTATATAAAAGGCAACGGTACGGGACATTAAATTATAAATGATCAAAACAAGGAGAAATATAACCAATACAGTATATTAAACCATTCTTCTGATTGGTATAAAAACCAAAGCACCAATTAAACTAAATGATCAATATCATTCAGGGTTATCAAAGACTTCTGAAAGTCAGATTTCTATTTTTCAGACCTGAGGCCAAATTCATAATGTGACTATGAACCACACACTGAAGAAACTGTACCTTTTAGTCATGCAAATGAGTAAATATATAATAAAAAAAATACACCAACATTAACTATACAGAACAGATGTGATGAAGATGGACTCAAAGTGCTGATTTATGTCCTCTCACAGGTATAAGACTTTATATGGCCTTCAATTTTAAAAACTTATGTAAGACTTTCAGGATCCGTAAGAGCCCTGATGTAAATATATGTAGCCATGTAACCTCACAACCATAAATGGCCATCAAGCAAAAGATAAATATTCAGACGCACGCTATTTGACATTAAAACAGCCTTTTTGTGTGATCCCGTCTTCAGCTGTTTAGTCTGCTTGTTGATCTACCTGTGTGAGGTGTTCAGGTGATAATCTGGCTCAGGTGTGTTAAAGTCACTTCAGATTAAAGAGTCCATAAATACATGAAAAGATTAAAGAGGACGAGAAAATCAGACAGGATCAAACTTTCAGGGTCAAAACTTCATCACAGAGATTAATGTTTGTTATGGCTGGTGCCGTATAGGTTGTTGTGTGTGTGCGTGTGTGTCTGCATGGGCGCATGCGTGCATGTGTGTCTCTCTCTCTCTCTCTCTCTCCACTCAGGTTGCCAAATGGAGGTGGAGGATTGGAGTGCCCAGCGATTGGAGTGCGCAGCATTCACCAATTAGGGCTGGCGAGAAAATGGCACCCGCTTCAAAAGGCTGGCTGGAGCGTCAGTCGAGAGCAGTTGGATTTGGAGTGAACTGTCGCTCGACATCATCTGTGCTCGGCACGAAATTTGAGATCATCTTTTTGTAATAGTCTTGGTTTGGTATTGTTTGTTAATTTTGATTTTGAGCAAAACTTTATTTGTAAGAGAAAATATCTTTTTTTATTAAAACTACTCCGTTAAACTGTTTCATCTGGTTTTATGTTACCTCTTTTCACCCCTTTAAGAGCCGTGGATGTAACAATGTTCATATACTAATAGATACTGTATGTCAGCCATGTAATTGGCTGGTGACCCACCTCATGACCAATGTCAGCTGTGATAGGCTTTAGCCCCCCATGACCCTGAATGGTGTAGATAATGTACATGTGGATGGATGGAAGCTGTATGTATAATATATATTAATGCTCTATGAGAGGACATGCTGCGTATGACCTGATCACTTTCTCGTGTTCATGAAGTTATACATAAAACCCCTGATGAGGGACATGCTGTATGTTCTTAATCATCAGATATATTTATATTTTTTATGTACTTTTATAGTTCAATAATGTCAAAGGACTTGCTGTGCGTTCTTTATCAGATTATTTCCCTTGGATGTATTGTTTATAGTCAGGTTGTTTGTCTATAGTCAGAGTCAGAGTGTGGTTCAGACTGAGGCGCCCCCTGCTGGATGACAGTGATATACGGTATGATACAGTGCACCTGTTCTACTTGTACAGGTGTATTTAATCTTGGACAGTCAGGTGTGTAATAATAGTCGACAGCCTCCTGTTGGCTGGTTGGTTATTTGGTCGATGAGCTTAAATCTCATTGGTCAGATGATGCATTACTGTCACAACAAAGAAACCATCATTAACGCCTGAGGACGAGAACACCTGATGAATTTGAGTTTGAATGTTATTGTTAAAAAAGAACAACACTTATTATGAACAAGAACATTCAAATTAAATAAACTCAAATCATTGATAATTATACGGTTTAGTAAGTACAGAAAACTCTGGCTCTGTGGACCCTAACACTCCTCCCAGCTCTGCTGTTCACTTATTGATTTCAACGAGGAGTCCTCTTAGAAAACACTTCACTGTGAGTTTCATCGGACTCTGAATGCAGACACCGCAGAGATCACATAGTGAGGGGAAATTCCATTAACCTAATTTTCCCTTAATTGACCACAGCCCCAGGTGCTGCAGGTGTTTCAGTTACTTCTTTTGTCACCAGAAATACCTGTTGTGTCAGGTATTTCTGGTGTTACAGGTGATTTTGGTTTTCAGGTGTTACAGATGTTTCTGGTGCTTCAGGTGTTTCTAATTGTGCCAAGTGTATGTCAGGTGTTTTTGTTGTGTCAGCAGCTGCTGTTGTGTCCGGTGTCTAGATGTTTCTAGTTTTTCAGGTGACAGATGTACAGACTTTTCTGTTGTTTCTGGTGTTACAGGTATTTCTAGTTTTCAAGTGTTTCAGATTTACAGGTGTTACAGATGTTTCGTGTGCTTCAGGTTTACCTTGACAGTCTGGTCCAAGGAGGAAGTGGCGATCCTGGCTTGGGCTCCCATCAGGCCACAGTGTAGGTCTGTGATTGGCAGGGAGTGACGAGACAGGACATGACGAGGCTCAGGGACATGGCTTAAATCTAGCTGGATCACGCTGAGGTACACACATACACACAGCTTCATTATTAAGGATAAATAAATAAATAAATATGTACAAAATAATTAATTCTAAAATTTAAAAAATCAGATTTAACCCTGACAGGTCAGTTTATAAGATTATATGAATAAATACATGGAGTGAAAAATTTAAACTCCTTCACTCTTTACTTCCGTCCACTGAAGATGATCTCTGAGGTCTTCAAACAGTAACAGCAGATTAAAAGAACACAGATGCTCCTGCAGCTCTTATAAAGTCAATCATTCAAACGTTGATTGGCTGTAGTTCAATAATAATAATTTATAGTATTAGGTTCAGATGGTTCACTGCTGTTTCCTGTTGCTCACTTATCGGGTCAGTGGTTTTGATGATGTCAGGCGGCAGGCTGGTTGGCTCAGAGATGATGTCAGCATTAGAGCTGACGTCTGATTGGTTCTTTTTTCATTTTTGATCTTTGTACTAAAAACATGTTTACCAGTCAGATCAGGTTTCCCATCATGCACTTCTGCTCACCAACATCACACTAATACAGGCTGACAAAAGCTGATCTGTGACATTGCCACTGCCAGCCAATCAGCTTCCTCCTTTAGTTCACCTGGCAGAACACCTGGGTTAGGATCATCTGATCAATTAGCTTGTTAATCAGCTGGTCTATGAGTTGATCATCTGAGTGATCAGCCGATCAGTTGCCGGATCTATAAGCTGATCAATTGCATGGTCAGGATAAACCAGCTAGGATTCAGGTGGGATTATAGTGGCTGTGTCAGTCTTTAGGTGTGTTTCTATGGTAACAGGCAGCAGTCTTTCAGGTGTGTTTCTGTGGTAACGGGCTCAAACTGTCATCAAGAGAGTCGGTGTTAGAGCTCCCCCTGGTGGAGGTTCAAGGATCAGAGCGCTTCGCCTTTTTTTCTTTATCAAAGTGAACCCTGAAGACATGAAAACAAATTGACCTCACATTTATAATAATTCACTTTATAAAGCCATTGATTTATGTTGAGGTTTTGATGTACACATTTTTTTAATCTATTATGATATAAGTCTATTTCACATCTATTTTTTTAATGTTTTTGTTTAAAAAACTAATGTTTTTTATATAGGTGTTAGACCATATTATGATATTCATTTATCTTAAGGTCATGTTGTCCATGAAAACATTACATCTATGGTGTTATTTATGTAAAAAAGTGTGGACCTTATTATGATATAATCCCTTTAAAATATTTTCATAGGTCTTCCTCAGGATCACTGATCTTTGGCCTAACCCCGGATTTCCACGTAGTCCACCTGCGGCACAGGTGGGAGTTCCACCTTTGGCTCGGTCTGTTTGAATATACATGAACAGGCCCATCCCTTCCTATAAACAGAACACATTCAGAGCATAAAGCCTCACCATCTGTGTGAGGGGGCTCAAGCCTACAGCAACAGAGTGGAGACGTCAGTCTGCTGGTCTTCCACCAGGATGAGAGGGTCAGCAGAGCTTCAGAGTATGAACCCCTGACCACACCCTTCACCATCATCTGGTGACACTGCACCTGAGCCCCATGACCTCTCCTGCAGGTGTGTGAGTGTGTTACCTGCTCAGACTCCACACCAGTCCCAGGTTGTCCTTTCCTCCAGAAACAAAATGGCTGCTATCGTCTGTGAACTTCAGACAGGTGACGTCCTGATAATGACGACTAAGGATCGACAGCAATTTACCTGTGCACACCTGGACCAATCAGAGAACAAGGATTAACACCTGAACCAATAAGAGGAGAGTTTAATAAACTAATCAGAGGACAGGTTGAACACCTGGAGCTTCATTATGTCTTGAACAATAAACTCTTTCTACTCTCTATTTGAGCCAAAACAGCTGACTTTGCAGTGAAGTGCTAACTCACCTCCCACAGGTAAATGGACTCAGCAACAGCGGAGGCAAGGAAGAGTCCGTTAGGTGAGGCTGTCAGACAGGTGACCACACCTGGACAGATGATCTTCTGTTGGAGTTGGTCCTGAAAACAAAGAGATTAAAGTTTGATCACCAAGATGAAGATTCATTCAAATTAAAGCTGAACAGTATCAGAAAAAATGATATTTAAACATTTTCCCTCTGTGACAGATATTTTAAGGGAACTTTTTGAACAATTATTCATCTTTATTATGCAATGAAAAATAAATTTGATTTTAACATATTTTTGTAATAAACCCACTGGTTCTTTCACTGCACACATCTGACACCGACTTTGATTAACACTCTGAGGCAGAGCACCCCAACACATTTCATCATAAACTTACAAATACACCCAAGGCTTACAATTCTAATGATTTTCTGATGATGTATTCTGACAGGTCAGCTCTCTATGAGCAGCCTCATTTTATTAGCTCCAAATAGCTCACTGTGTTGCGCTGCCTAGTGCCTGTGGCTGTATCAGCTAAGACTGTTTTAAAGATGATAATGCCCTGATGCATCTAAGTTTAAGTGTTCATTTAAGGCACATATGATGAGGACTTTTAGAATTATGATCAAAATAAGACTTGAGACAGAAAAAATCATCTAAAAATCTTCATTTAACACGGCCACTCTTTAAACTGTAACACTGCTTTATGTTGATGGCTATTGTTTGTAGTTTGTATGTTTAATGTGTAGGAGTATCACAGACTCCACCTTCTCATTCATAAACCAACAGGACAAAAAGCCCATTATTGTAAAAGAGTCCATATTTCACTTTAACTTACGTTCATACATTTATTTTTTATGATTGCTTAAGGACAGTCACCATCACTAATGTTCAAAACCTTCTAGCTTTCACATCCTGAGTACCCTGATCCCCCTCTATTCTTACTTTGTCTGAGATGCTCTTTCAGAGCTCCTGTAACTTTAAGGACACCTTCCCCATATGGGCCCAGCCCACTCTGACGGGTTTCCAGGTCAGCGTTCAGTAAAAAAGGGGAGAGAGAGAGTGAGAAGTCCTGATGCTGCAGACTTTTTATCTTGTCCACAGAAGTATTCTTTCTAACAGAGGAGACATATCAAAACACACTAATGGGCATATGAAACTCAAATAAAACAGAATATAGGCTCCCTAAGGATTTTTGGGAGGCCCCACAAACATCAGCAGGTTTTGGTGGCTCTGGATCCCTCTGGGTCAGCTCCTGTTCATGGTGAGAATATCGCTCAATGCAATAGATAGGAGAGAGGGTGATGGCTCAGCTCCGCAATAAGACACAAAACAAGAACAAAATGCACAAAGATGAGAAACTGCATAGGTGTGCAAGTGCTGGAGGGTGACCAGGGCTCTGAGACATAAACCTAATACTGACCCAACACTGTACAGGTGAGTGGGTCTGGAAATTAAGCCTAAGCCAGGGGTGTCCAAAACATTTCATAGTGGGCCAAGTAAAGAAAAATGTGTGTAACTGGGCCAATTCGATACACCACACTTTGACTGCATCAAAGTTGAGATGTCAGTATCTAGAGGTTGACATTTAGTTTTCAAAGTCCTCAGGTCGGCTGTAGTTACTAAGAGGTTCACCCCAGGTCAGGATAAGAACAACACTCTGTGCAGCAGAGTGACTGTTCATCTTCAATCCAGCACAAAACACGAGAAAACTGCAAGAGGCTGCTGAAGTTTGAGGGACTGTTGGTGCTCGAAGAGCAAAAGTGCAATTTGCCTTGTAACATCGAGCTAGTGTTGGAGAAAATCTGAAAGACTATGAGCATAACTAGTACTATATGCTGAGGTCATTCATCGTCCTTCTTGATTGGTCAAGCACAGAGTTCAGGTCCTGACAGAGCCAAAGGTAAAGTTGGTGTGGGCCAGCTAAAAAATGGATCACAGGCCATACTTAGCCAATGGGGTGACATCCGGGATACATACCATACAATTATCATCATCTTACACCAGTTGTAATACAGAATTAAATGCATTTAATTTAAATAAATCACTCATCTTTCACAATTATTTAATGAACCGAATTCTCCAGCAGCTCTCATACATGTAAAATAGAAGAAATTCTTTTCTTTTTATTTTTCAATATATGGTCTAAATCAGCGCTGAATGTAAAATGTCTGATTTTTGTAACGGGGTCTGGTTGGTTTGGTCTCTGGAGTTTTTCCCGCCTCCTGTCATCACACTCAGTGTTTAGAGCTGCACGAGCGTCCACCTGAGCTACCTGCTGTATCCAGGTGAGTGTGCTGTGTCCAGGTGTGCCCCTCGTGTCCAGGTGAGCCTTACCTTCCTCTGGATCTCCCATACGTTGATGAAGTTCTTGCCCAGCTGTGCGGACAGCAGGTAGCCGCCGCTGAGGACGCTGAGTGTCCGGGCAGAGCTGCTCCCTCCCCGGTAAGAGAGCAGGCTGGAGCCGCTGTGGAGGTCGAAGACGGAGATGTTCCACAGCTGAGAGCCAGAGTCACTGCTGATGATCACCTCCAGAGGAGCCGCCATGTTGGCTCTGATAATAACAATACACACGAGGGAGGAAGACAAGGCTCACTCTCTTCTTCTGCTGCTGGTTCTTCTTCTTCTTTGGTGTTTACTGGCGACAGAAGGAAAAACCATTGGCTCATTATCGTCACCTGCTGGACTGATATGCACAAGGGAAAACTTTACCAGTTATATCCATTTTAGATTAATGACTAAATATTTTTTCTTCACGTTGTCTTTAGAAGTGAAGACAAAAACTAAAATATTGAAGACCCGCCGTCATTTTTATTTCTGTAAATCTCTATCAACCCCCCTCATCTCTCTGATGTCCCATGAATTGAATAAAATAAATTGCATGTGAATTAAATGAAAATTATTTGAATTTTATAAGTTGTTCTAAATTTTGAATCAAATAATTATATGTAATAAAAGTTAAAGGTTTAAACCATTTATAATATACATAGATAGATTATGATGTATTGAATACAGTATCCCAGTGGGCTGTATATTCTTTATATTATCTTTAATTTATGAGCAATGGAGGAGCTGAAACTTTCCGTACCATCTCCTGATCTTCTGTTATCGATTTGTATTAAACTTTAATTCTGTTTATCATGAGCGATACAGAAATCCTCCAAGAGCAGAAAAACCTCTGCAAAGGCATTTCTGACACCATTTTCCTATACTCACAATGTTAACAAATCCTTAAAAAAAATCCTCGTTCTGCATTTGGATCACAACCAAAATCAAATTGTATCTGTCTTGTGCTATGACCAACATTCCCTGAAAATTGCATCCAAGTTTGTTCATAACTTTTGAAGTTATATTGCTAATGGAAAAACAGACAGGCAAATGCCAGCAAAAACATAACCTCCTTAGTGAAGATAATGTCAAAATGTGAACATATATATTTAAACACTAAAACGCATATAATATCTCAACATTATTTTTACCCATCAAATCTCTTTTTGTGACTTAAAATGCACTGGGATCATGAACTGTTTTGCCTCAGGTTCCAACAGGTAAAAACACCCAATTCCCTAGAAATGCAGACACTGACTTGCTTGTTTGTTTAAAATAAAATAATTAGTGATTTGTTCAAAGTTCTGATCTATGCAGCGATTCCACTTCCTCTTTCTTCACTTCTCTTCTGCCTTTGTTTTGTTTTTGGGATTTCATAATCTGCCTTAAACAAGGAAAAACCAGACACCTCAGACCTTTTTTCTTTCCAGCCATCATCCAACTCTTCACTCTTTAAGATTTTGGTAAATATGTCTTTTAAATTCTATTTCAAAATAAACAAAAATCAAAATCAGAATCTCAATGGATAAAGTTTTTCATAAACAGATTTATTTCTGTGTAAACATCAACATCACCATGCAGCTGCATTTAAAAAAACAGACAAACTGAAATAAAAAAATAAAATCACATCACAGAAACAAGGCTTTAGTCTGTCCGAAGCAGAGCATGCTGGGGAAATAAACACTGTAAATGCAAATGTAGCTCAACAAACGACTGAGAGAACAACTTGAATCATCCAAGTAACGACAATTTGAGAAAATAAGAACGTCTCAGAAACCCCTCCAATACTTAGGACCATGATGAAGCTGTGCCCCCTCTGACTCAGTATAATTTAACTCCTCCCCCTCCTTCTTTACCCCTTCCTGCCATCTTTTGGCTCCTCCCTCCTTCTTCAACCCCCTTGCCTCTGACTCCACCCCTTCTACTTGTGTCCCTTGCTGGTCTTGAAGGACACCTGCAGGACCTTGTCCCCAAGGCGGTACCCATTGAGGTTGTGGATGGCCATGGCAGCCTCGTCGTAGTTTGTCATGGTAACAAAGCCAAAGCCCTTGCACTTGTTGGTGCTGAAGTCTCGGATCACCTTGACGTTCATGACGGCGCCGAACGGCCCAAACATCTGCCATAGCATGCCCTCATCTGCGTCCTGACCCAGATTATAGATGAAGATGCACCAACCAGATGAACCATTACTGGAGGCTCCTCCCCCTCCGCCCATGTGATCCACGTTCATGGGAGAAAACCTGGAGCCAAACAGGAAGTACAATAAGTGAGTTTCTAATCAAACAGCAGAATCTGGTTCCTTCAGGAGAGCATACCTGAACCTCTGCGCCTGGTGATGGACAGGTCCGCCGTAGCGCCGAGATTGGCCATGATACATCTGTGACATCATCTGGGAGTTCCTGGCCTGGTTGGGGTTGGCAGCAAACTTGACTGTGATTGGCTCAGAGCCTCCTGGGGGTGTGTGGCCATTCAGGTGTTTGACAGCGTCCTCAGCCTCCGACCTCCGATCAAAGCGGATGAAAGCCACACCCCTGGACAGACCTGCAGCAAATGAGGTTACAGGAGAGTTATGACAGGACTGACGGGCTGTGTGTGGTGCACTGTCGGTGGTTACTGAGCATGTGCAGAACCTGAGGCCTGGTCAACCAGCACCCTGGAGTTGATTATGTTCCCGTAGCCAGCAAACATGTCCTCCAGGTCCTGCTGGCTCATGTTCCTCGGCAGACCGCTGATGTACAGGTTGGCATCTTTAATCGAGTCTGAGCTTGGCCTTGCGAATGACACCTGCAGGCGGAAACAGGGAGAGGTCAGTCTGTCGCCACGACTATCACAAACAAATAATTAAAAAAAACAAAACAAAACAAAAAAAACCTTAGTTTGTAAAAATCATTGTTACAGAGTTTTAAAAAAGTCCAGACAAAAGAAATGTTTAAAATATTCAAATATTTTTAAAAAGTTTACACATTTTTCAAAAATAAACAAAAAATCAAAACAATATAAATAACAGGCTGAGAGCATTACACATTTTTTCAAAATAAAAGCATAAATTTAAAAAATAAAACAAAGTTGTCACATGGTCACACTGAACTGAAAAAACTCACAGATTCAATGTTGACATGTGTAAGGAGACTTTTTATATCGAGTCAAAAACAAAAAATAAAATCAAAAACATGATGGCAGAGTGTTGAAAATACCTTCATCCACCAGTGGGGGCGCCCTCTACTGTCCAGGGAACATAACAGATCTATGATTAATTAAGTCAAAGAGCACCTGGAGCACGTTACCTTTATGGTTTTAGACTGTAGCCTCAGGCCATTGAGGGTACTGATAGCCCTCTCTGCATCACTAGGGTTAACAAAGTTAACAAAGCCGTACCCTAAACTGTGGCCTAGAGAAACAGGAAGGAGAACGACAAAATAAAACAACAAACTGGGACCGTTAAACCAGCCACAAAACAAAAAATTACACTCTTAGAAATACTTTAAATGATCCATGAAAAAAAAGACAGAGTTAATCATTCCAAAAAACACCGTCAAATATCAAACATCATGAAAAGTAATTTAAAAAACATTGTTAATCAATAAGACTGCATCATGAAACATAATTTAAAAAAATTAATACAGAAAAACACCCTTAAATATCAATCATGAAAATCAAATAAAAAAAATATTGTTAAACAACCACAAAATGCTAAAAATATCTAACAATATAAACCATCCAAAACATTACTATTAATAAAACATCATAAAAAATATTTTTACTTAAAGACATAAAAAGTCATCATCAAATTTCTCCTCAGTGATTCAGGGTCTCTGTCCACAGCTGCTGGTTCTGCTGTTAGCAGCTCTGATCTTCAGGTTAGTCCTGCACCTTCAGCGTCCTGAACAGGTGATCGCCCTGAGGGCTCTCAGCTGAAAAGCAGCTCAATTTTTGGAAGAGCGCTGCATTCATAAATGTCACTTATCTTTCTTTGCCCGTTCAAATCATATTGGGGGGGGTTCCTGCTGTCTGCATTGTAAACAAAAGCAGAGGAGAAACTGATCCGACTCGTATTCTTGAGGGGTCTAGCACCAGGTCTACAGCTACTCTCAGAGGAAGGACGTGATCTTCAATTGTTTTCATGATTTCTGGTGATGTTAATGTGAACAAAGGTGAAATCTAAAGCTCACAGAGAGATGCCAGTAAACTCCGGTGAACTACTATCACTTAAGGCCAGTGAGAAGAGCTCTCAAACTGAGGTTAGGAGCACCTCCAGCAGAAGAAGCCCCAGCTGTGGACGTAGACCCTCAAAAGGAAACACAAAGCTGTCCTGAGCAAACCAAAGAAACAGTTTGGATAATATCAGTCGTATAATCAGAATGATTTTATCCTGAACTCTAACAGGCTGGTGGACCAAAGACAAGCTCAGGTGTGAGGGTTCAGAGCTGCTCCGGTGGTATCACAGAGTCCATGATGGTTCTGCTGTGGACGCCGAACAGGAAGTTGATGGTGTGAAACACATGATAGTCAGACAATGTTGAGTGTAAACGTCATAAACGGAAGACATGCGCAGAAAAAAAACTACATTTAATCAGAGGAAGTATGGACTACATGGAGAGGTGGAGTTTCAGTGTGAAACCACATCACAGGCAAAATAAAAACCTACCAAAAAACTTAGAAATCAAAACAATAACAAAATACTCAAAATATCAAAAAAGAAAAAGAACCGTTAAAAGAACTAAACAAACATAAAAACAAAAAATTATGAAAAAATTATTCATTTTCCTGAATTGACTTTGGTGAGCTGCATGTATGAACACGGACTGCTGGTTTTAACCTCTTTGACCCCTACATCTACCTGCTGATACTGAGGAATTTTATGCATTTACCATCCTCAGTTAATACAGTTCAATTACTGTGAATTAAATGATTATGTTTAATTAAATGACAAATGAGAAGAGTTAAATGTGTCTGCAGACAAACCTGCCCATGGTGCAGCTTCAGGGAAAACCTCGTTTATCCAGACTGGTTTTTATTTCAGGTCATCAGATCAGTGAAATTTATCAAAACCAGCCTGAGATTCACCATCTGATCATTAATCCAAATTACCCTGTACACTGAGGACCAACAATGGAAACACTGATGCTGATGGAAACACCGGTGTTAACACAGGGTATATATTTATTTATGAGAAATGTTACGACCCTGGCCGCATTTTATGTTGTATTGTGTTTCTCTGTTTGCTTTGCTGTGCAGGGAGGGTTCTCTTAGGGTGCCCTCGATGTGAGTGTGTGTGAGTGTGAAGGTAAGGTTTCCTTTGCTTTTCGCAGTGATTTGGGTTTGCTTGTGATGTTGATGTGTTTTTTTTTAATTAGTCTATTTTCGACACTGTATTCTGTTGCCAAATGTCTGTGATACCTGCCACACCCCAATTTCCCTGTGGGACAAATACACTAACTAACTAACTAACTAACTAACTAACTAATGTGAGGTGTGTGTGTGTGTATGTGTGAGGTGTGCTTGTTTGATCAGGTGTGTCCACCCCTGCCTCCTATTGGACTGAGGTCGTCACGTTGCCTCCGTGGTGGAGGGAATGTCTCTATTAGAACAGCTCGCCACAGGACGAGGGAGTCCCCGGCTTGACCAAGCTCCAACCGGCCACATCAGCCTTAATGGTTCGCGTGTCTGTTTTTTCATGTTGTTATCGGTTTGTTTTTGTAAATGGCTGAGTAGAGGCAAATTAGTCGCCTTGAGGTAACCTGAGTTTGGTTATGGTTATTGTAAATATTTATGTTGTAAATAAATTGTACCGATATGTCGGTGTAAACTCTATATTGACTCGAGTGGCTGCTTGGGACTCGGTGGATTCTGGGATTTTCATGTTATGTCTTGGCCACCCCTAGACGGGGCATAACATGAAATAAAATACGACCAGGGTCGTAACAGAAACATTATGTGTTTCTGTATTGTTATAACTTCTCTATTCACCAATTCGGAACTGTTGATGTGTTAAACAGAATTTAAATAGGCCAATGAACATGTGATAGAGGGTCCACCAAATAACAGTTAGCCTTCTGGCTCAATCACACAGGCTCATTTGTTTCAAAGTTTATCATTGTACAATGTCCCCTTTGTACGTTATGAACATAAATACATACACATATAAATAAAAAAAGTCTTTTTTTAATTCCATTGTAGTGCTAAAATAAACAAATAAAATAATTTACATGTGAATAAAGATATGAATGACAAGACTGTGTCCTTCTGTTTTCATCATTTAATCTGATTTCAGGCTGTGAAGTTGTGTTTGTGTTTCCATGACATATTTTTATATATGAATATGTTTGGGGGTGTTTTTCATATATAACTGATATATTTAAAACTGCCGCTGAGCATGAACAGTACCTGAATTAAAATTTTTAAATCAAAATACAAATAGTTAATATTGTTTATTCTGTTTAATTTACTGTTTTTAATACTGTTATACTGATTCATTGAAGGTAAATGTTGGGACAGCTCACAGAGCAGATAAGGCAGAGAAGGGTCAGCATCTTTGACTCGTCCGTGTCTACGAGGAGCAGCAGCAGTTCAGATGATTAACTGTTTTTACTTAAAGCAGCGTCAAATCAAAACCTCCTTAACTAAAAATGAATGACTTAAATATTTTTGACTAAACTTTTAATCAACCTTGATCAAATTCACAGATTACTTGATTTTGCAAAGTTTGAATTTTGATTAATGATTATATCTGGTGCAGTGGCCTGTCAAATATTTACAATCTAAACAAGCTGTTTATAACAAAAATGTCTCAGTACATCTATTAAAACCGTTTTTTTGTCTTAAGGCTACCACAAAATATTTAAGCATGTCCTGATATCTCATTGATCAAACTTTCAAGGAAATTTATCATTGTACATTTGTGCCTCTAGATTGCATTGTATTTCATCTAAGCCTGTAAATTAAACACGGAGAAGCGGCAGATACTGCAGTAAAACTGGTATCTGAGGGATAAACTTGTCTATTTTTATCTAAAACAACAACGTAAAAGAGAGGGGTGAACTGAATATTAGCATGTAACATGTCTTGAGTTTTTACATAAAGAAATAAATAAAATTCAGGTTATTAGAACAAATATGTCAATAAACAGGCCAGAGATAAACTTGCTGTTCATAAAGAGGATGGAGACCAAAGACGGCCGCAGTGTTTCCTAAACATTAATTTCATGACTAGCTAGAATAGCTCCCTGATCGCCTCTAGTGGGGTCCTGGAGAAAGTCACATCTTTACTTACACAGATGCTCTGCCAGCTGCACACAAAAGACAAAGAAGCAAATTCACCTGTGGCCTTTAAAAGATAATTGATAATCAAATAAAATAATTTATTATTGATCCATACAGCCTGATCAAAAATTAAACATACCAGAAACCTGTGGACAGTAAAAATGGTATAAAATAAAATCACAACAAACAGTGGAAAAAAATCTTCAGTTAAAACCACAGAGTCATCCCTTAAGATTGAAAACAGACGTTAAAAAATAAATTACATCTTCAAAAACAGGACTTCTGTAAAGAAATTACAATTTAACACCTTTCTTTAAGTTGATAAAATAATAATAAAATCTCTGCAGGAGGACAGAGCACAAAAAACTTTAAACATAAAAAACATTTTAAAAAAAATTAAAAATGACTGATGGAGCTGACAGAGGATTACATAAGTTTGATTTTTTTTTTTAAAAAAGTATCATTTAATTTGAAAAATATAAATATAATCACACAGTGATAAAAGAACAGACATGTTCACCCTTCCTTGTGTGTCTGTGTGTGTGCGTGAAAGTCAGTTTCCTCCTGCCTTGATATACAGGTCAATACATTAGACTAATAATCAATTATATCAGGGGATATGTTAGATTAAAAATCAATTATATCAGGGGATATATTTTTCCCACTTTTTATATATCATTGTTGTTGCTCCAAAATCTCTTATCTCCATTTTTCATTGTTTTGATTTTGGATTTTTATTTTATAATAATACTGTGTGTCAATTTTCACTTTGGCGAGTGGATTTTCATTGATTTCATCATTTTCAAACCATTTAGTTAAGTTTTTATTTAAGACATTACAAGGACTGTTCTTTCCATAATTAAGGCTAGGTGGGGGTTGTTTCCTGAATAGCAGAAACTTCAAGATCTTCTGACAACTTCTACTTTTCAAGAAATTAACAAAAAAAACAAAGAAATAAAACAAAAAGACTGTATAACTGCATGAATTAATATTGTTCAGTTATTGTTGGAGAATGGTTCAATGCTTTCATTGGTTTATAATCTATAAAATCATAAGCATACATATACAAATATGCTGTAGTACAGATATGTATTATAAATATGCATCATAAAATCAGTATCTAGAGCAAGTTTTAGTGCAGTCCACAGAACCTCAACATGTTGGCAAATTTAACATCAGCCACGTATCTTAACAGAATTCTCAGTCATTCCCATTCATGCTTTTCTGTAGTTAATCTGTAGCATATCTGTAGTATGTGGTTGTTGTGTATGCATTTAGTATAGCTAAGTGGGATCATTGTTGTATAATATACAACAAATTCATTTACATTGCAGAACCTGGGACCTTGTCTCGTATGAGTTTTGCTGACTCATCGTTGCCCAGGTTGCTGAAATGCATCTTTAGCATGTCCTAACTCATGTTTATCTGAGGTACGTCTGTGTATGTATATATAAAATAAATGTAGTATTACTGCAGTACCTGCGACCTTGTCCCGTATGAGTTTTGCTGACTCAACGTCTCCCACACTGCTGAACAGGCTCCTCAGCTCATCCTGGCTCATACTCTGAGGGAGGTAATTCACAATCAGGTTGGTCCTGGAGTCGTCCTCCATCTGCTCCACGTACCCGTTATCATACATATCCTGAACACACAAACACATCCCTTTAGGACATATTTAACAACAGAATTATCAACACACCCCCGCGATGCAGGGGTGTCTAAGGCTTAGATAGGAACATTAAGGATATTTGGCCCAAATTAGAACTCCAGTCAAGTGCGTAATTGATTCATTCATACAAACCGATCAAAGCCTTAAACAGCAGCACAGACCATCTCATTAGCTTCACTACCATCTCCATCTCAATGCCTGATTTATAAAGATTATCCCTCTAATCTGCCTCAACTCTCCTATAGAGTTTATCAGCTGTGTGCAGTTTGCTCTTGTTTTGAGTCTGAAAATGGAGATGGGCCATCGGCATCTCCTTTCTGCCGCTCAGAGGGTCATTATTCCCTTGATATGGGGCTTGATCTTGCCAGGGTAGACCAGGCCCCCCTGAAATCTGATTAGCTGCCCTAAAATCTTTTACAGTGATTGACCGTTTGCCTTGTTGAGCCATTGATGTAATGCTGTGATTTAAAAACAGATTCATGTTTAAAGTATTTCCGATTTTTAACCCTATCAATCAATCAATCAACTTTATTTATAGAGCACTTTACATACAAACAAAGTTTGAGCCCTATCTACTAAGTCTATTTACTAACTATTTACTAACTAAAAAACTCAAACAATAGGTTAGTGAGGGGCCCCTCGTCATTACATTTTTGCATGTGGCCCTCGATAATAAAAATGTGACAACTTTTCTGGGATGCATCAGCACTGAGGCATAGTGAGCCTCTCTCAAACCCTCTTTTCACATCTCAGATGTGAAACAAGAAAAAAATAATTTAATTCTCTAAACTGATAATGTTGGTTCTTAATGTAGACATTATGTGAAAATGAGGTAAAGCATTATGGTACATTAATTGTTATGACAATATTTTAGCCAATATGAGGGATATTTATAGCTGACATGTATTGCCGATTAATTGGCTGTAAACACCGGCACAATTTTTCATATCTGTAGAAAATGAAATTTGCCTTTTTGAGCAATTATCTGCCGACATCGAACAAATAATATTTTGCATCCCCAAATGAAATGACCCTGTGAAGCTGTATGACTCCCCAAACTCTTCTCTTCATAAATGGCATGTTGTTTTGCTGTTTGTCTTTGGGACAAATTCATCTCCTTACTGTTACAAAGGCCGTCAACTCTATCACCTTTGTTTCCTACTTTGTTGGTGTGAGGATGCCAACGTAGTTTCACACAGCTACACTTTGACGGTCCTACCTTAAAGAGGTACTGATAAAGTCTCTACTGTAAAGGAAAACAGAGCAGGCAGTTTAAAAACTTGCTGAGTTGAGCAGATATCACATATGGAAAAGCACTGTTTGATTACTTTCAGTGTTTTAACGCAGATCCCTGATCAATAAAGCCATAATTTAATGTCAACATCCCACTTTTTGTACTGTGGCCCCTCCCTGCATTAGAATTCAACTTCTTATTTTAAACATTTAAATCAGTAAAAAGCCCTCGTCTCTCTGATTTACCCCCTACTCATTCATATGGCCTGTTTTCACACAGAAAGGGGACGGGGCCAGTTTTGATCAATAAAGATTATTATTATTATTTAATCCAGCAGACAGCTCTGGAACAGACTCAGCCCTCTCAGGTAGACAGGAAGTATCTATAACCATGACATTTAATCACCTAAATAACTCCCGTACCATGTGATTATGTTAGGTAGACACTTAAAACAGTCACTAAAACAGGATAAATAATAACAATAATTAATAAAACAAAAATAGTTCAAAAAATCACATTAATGATCAATGAAAGACTTGATGGATATTTCAGCCAATCAGAGCAAGGTTACCTTTCCTCCTCCTTTGCCAGCATGAAGCCCCAGGTCACCCTGAGGGGACTGCACCTCACACACCTGGGACACACAGACACACAGTTATTAAGAGTAAACTGAGTCAAATGTTTAACCTCCAGTTAAAGAGTTATAGTTATAGATTTCATTACTATCATCAATGGTAACCCCCTCCCTCAAAGAAAATATAGAGCTATGAAAAAGACCTGTCAACCTGTTAAATCTAAGAACTCTAGATAGATACAGTTATGCTGTGCTGCCATACAAAGAGATCAGACGTCTTGGACTTCCTGTTGAAAGCCTCCGAAATATCTCGGCGTGTAAAGGTGGAAAAGTCTGACCTGCTGTGAACAGGATGATTATTAACATGTTACCCATTTAAAGTCAAAAATAGAAACCTTTTATTCATAAATATCTCTATGAAAAAAAGAGTCTGTTACTCTAACTGTTACTTACATATTTCCTTAGAGAGTGATGGGAGCTAAAGGTATTTTTAAGTTATTTTAAATAAAATAAAGCCAAATCAAAGATTTAAACAACAATCTGGATAAAAAGTTGTGTAAAGGTCAATATCTGTTTTCATTTTCCTTAAGTAAAAAGTTATTTTAGTTAAATAAAACTGACAATAATTTGAGCTTCTCCTTACAGACAAATGCAAACAGGATTGTTCACAAACTGTAGTTTAGATGTTCTGAAAGATAATCACAGAAATTTAAAATTTGACACTGAAAGGTCCAAGTTTCAGTTTTTAGTTGGAGTGACTCTTGGTCAGAATGACAGGACTGAAAAAAGGCTCTAATTTAGAGAGATCGAAGAGGTCACTGCTAACTCTGAGTATGTCCGTTCTTCCTAGAGCAAAGTTTAACCACCGTCTCTGAAGAAGACGTGTGGACTCACAGCTGCAGCAGCAGGACCAGCTGACCTGGACCACATGTCTCCTGAGCTAATTGTTTACATTTACACAAACACGTCTGGTCTTTGGGTCAACATAATGTCAAACATAACATTAATAGGGGCTCTTTCTCTGTATGGGCCACACAGCTCAGGATCTTAACTCTTTGTCTCTGTCTGCATGTGTCTGATGTTCATAAAGATGGAGACTGTATGTGGATAGAGTTAATCTGTGACGTGAGAACATCACACAGTTATTAAAGACTGTAATAAGCTCAAAAAGACTGACTTAAAGGTGCAGTGTGTAGAATTTGGCAGCATTTTGCCGAACAGAAACGGTAAATATAGGTAAATATAATGTTTCTATTTGTATGTAAAGTCCGCCAAAATAGGAGTACAATCATCCCCATAAAATGTTTGTTTTATTTTTATTTAGTTAGAAAAAGCTTTAAAAAATTTACATTACCACGGGCTGCATTCATGTAGGCCGATATAACAATCCACCATGTTGTCTACGGGTGGATTTTAGGGACAAAGAGAACGAAACGCAAATCCGTCCGCCGGTTCTGAAATCTACCTGGAATGCAGGCAAAGAAGAGGAGAGAGGACGGCGGTGGATGTAGAGACAGTTGTTACTCTGCACTGGGGATTTAACCTGAACCCAAACCTTGTCACTTTAGTAAATGATGCCGTGTGCACGATCTCTTTTGGTCTTCACAGGCTTCCGTTGCTCAGCGATGTGACGTTTTGGTTACAGTTGGGCTCATTCTAGAATCTGAACGATGTCGCTCAAATGCCAAATTCTACACACTGCACCTTTAAGTTAAATATACCTGAATAACTGACTCATTAATGTCAACTTATTTAAACAATCAGAGAGGTAGTGATGGTCTCACCTTCAGGTACCTGTGTCCTCTTCTCAAAGCCATGAAGATTCACCCAGTCTGAAAACAACAGAGATGTTCAGGTCATAAACCAGTATAAGAAACTTCAGCCTTTAACCTGTGAAAGGTTCTTTTATGTGTGTTTCACTGCACAGAGGAGCCACAGGAGAGCGCCAATGTCAGCACTAGTGGCCAAGTACTGTTTACTACGCTTCAATAGCCCTTTAAAACACATGCAACCCTGATATTATCAGGGTATTATCCCAACAGCCTGCCTGGGTAATTCGTTCACATTTGCTTGTCTCAGCAGGGACTGGGAGAAGCAGTGGAGGGGTGCAGGGTCACAGACAGGCAGCACACAATGTCAAATATATGCGATGGAAGTCACTGTTCATAATATGATAGCGGACAAACAATTTATATCCTAACTTAGGTGTTACATGTATCAACAGCATCAATTAAAGAGCTGAGAGGAGCACTGTAGCACACAGATGTGAACATGAAGCAGCATCACTATGAGCACAACAGTTACACCGGAGAAAGAAAGCTTCACAAGTTCATCTCCATACTCAACAGCGGTGCCAGACAGCTCTTTGAGACCTGCTGGTGATCGCTTTGGAGCAGATGTACTACAGAGCTTTGATGATGTTTAGTGGAAACATCACTTCCGATGTCCAGGACACACATTTGAGTTTGTGTTATACCTTTACAATCACATAAAATTCTCCCACTCCTTGTTCGCACCCGTTGCACAGGGTGATGTCATCAGGCCTCACCACTCACTCTCAGTGAATTTCTGTCTCACCCTGATTTCCCATATAATTTTCTGCAGCATTCAGACATGAGCCCACTCGGACTTTACGCAGACAAAATACTACGGAGGCACAAGGAAATTGTTGGGATAAAGGCCGAGTGTGAACTGGGTTTTTATTTTTTCCTCGACTGCTGTATGCCAAAATGTATTGATGGTTGGGTAGAGTGCATCACTGAATTGTTCCTTTGGGATAAATAAAGCTGTCCACATCTGCATCTAAATCGGATAATTATTCCCTCTGCCAAGGAGGTTATGTTTTTACCTGCGTTTGTAAGTTTGGTAAAAGAAGAACTGAACAATTTTTGAATGGATTTTGATGAAAGTTTAAGGGAATGTTGGTCATGGCACAAGGAAGAAGTGATAAGATTTTGGTGTTTTTCTGAATCCAGATTTAGATCAAGGATTTTTTTTAATGTGGCGCGGTAGGGCAGTTTTTCCACATTTTTGACAATATCTTGCCCAACAATGTTGGAAATGCCTTGGCGGAGGTTTATGCTCTTGAAGTATTGCTAGTTATTTTTATTATTACTTCAATTATGGATACAGTCAAACATTAATCTTAAAACTGAGTCTGCCTGATGTTTATGGGCCTGCTTTAGTCTGAGGATTCTGCCTCTCGAGAAAGTTTTTACCTCCTCTAAGGAGGTTATGTTTTTGCCTGTGTTTGTTGTTTTGCTTGTTTATTAGTTTGTTAACAGGATAAGTCAACAAATTATGAATGGTATTTGATAAAATTTGCAAGATAGGTACACAGTCTATAACTGATATCTGAGACTGACATAAACATATCTTTAACATTAGCCATTATTATATCACAGCTTTATTTTAGGGGTGAGAAGAGGCCCCAGATCTTGAAATGCATTTAAATACATTGTCTCTTTTCACAAATTGCAATATATCGTAATGGTGATCTTCTTAAGCCATGATAATCGTGCGGTGAAATTTAATATCGTACAGACTTAATCTATCTAAAGAGGAAATTAGAGTACTAAAATTAGAGTAAACATTATCGTCCTTCTGTTTCTATCGATGTCCTAATTGAGTTCTATTGGGAGGATGAGGAGATAATGATTAATAATACATGAGACAACAAGAATACGCTATACTAATTCTACATCTGTGAGTTTCTTCTGCTGTTTATTGCTGCTGTGTGATCAGAGATGATCAGTCTGAACCAATGAAGAATCACTTTACTGATGGATCTGATTGTTTATCCATCCATCCATCCCACAGTTAAGCTAGCATTAGCCACGTTAGCAGCGCAGGTGTCCATGAACAGTCGGGGGCCAGAGGCACGCGCAGTCATGACATGTTCTTACCTGTAACAGCGTGGGGCAGGTGATGGACGGTCTGCACGCGCTCTGTAATAGTATAAGGACGGCTTTCCTGCTTCACTTGACAGAGATGTAACAGACACGCTAGCTTAAACTATTAGCTTTTCTCCACTTCATACAAAGACAACAAACTCCCGCGGAACGAAGCATCGCGAGATTATCTTTATTTTTCTTCTTGCGGAACTCTGGTTAGCAGCCGAACACTCAGAGCTCTCTGCCGCCACCTACCGCGTTGGAGGATGGAATAAATCTGCACACTGGTAAGACTCACAAAAACTTTAATGAGTTTAAACTGTGATAATAAATAAATTCATTTTAAATACAAACAGAAGCGTTT
Source organism: Cetoscarus ocellatus (assembly GCA_037902135.1). NCBI lineage: Eukaryota > Metazoa > Chordata > Actinopteri > Labriformes > Labridae > Cetoscarus > Cetoscarus ocellatus. The sequence goes on from JBAMNC010000585.1 coordinate 37,093, forward strand.
GATATTTTCCCATCAGAAGATCTGTATGATCTTTAATATTTTATGCTTCATTTCCGCAGCTCAATTTTGACCTCCTCCACCAAGGAGGTTATGTTTTTGCTGGTGTTTGTTTGTTTGTTAGCGAGATTACGCAAAAATTACTGGACAGATTTTGCTGAAATTTTCAGGGGATAGTGGCCCAACTTAAAAATGGCTCGATTTTGACTGCGGTCAAACCAGCCCTGGTTCGTAGTTTCTTACTGCTGTCAAGCCAGCCGTGGTTCGCGTTTGCTTGGTCAGATCAGCCGCACGTTTTGGGTTTTTTTTCCGAGTGCGCGAATCTACGAACATTTACGGTAACCGTAATTAAACCGGTCTGAAGAGCTGCTGGTGGTGACTGTGGGTCAGACTGCAGTCTCATAATCAGACCCATGATCATTAATTACGATACTTTTACTGTAATTATTCCCGTTAATAAACTGAAGGTATCACGAAGGTATGCTTCGGGATTTCAATGTAAAGGACGACGTGAGGAAGAAAAAAAAATAAGTGTCCATTAGTAATTCAAGATTCATTCCCTGCTGAACTTAGTACTTCCTGGACTACCTGCATGAAAAATACGAAGAACTTTACTGTGTGCTTTTAAGTAATCCTTTTTCAAAATCCTTAACAGAGGAAAAGATTAAGGATATTTCACCCAACTTAGATGTGTATTAAAAACTTATTTTCCATAAGCAGTCCATGATTCATACATTACTGAACTCAGGACTTCAGAGACTACCTGCATGTGTAATATGAAGTACTTTTACTGCGTAGGCTACTTTTTAAGTAATCCTGTGTTATTGGATGGTATGACTGGAAAAAGACCTACTCTTGAATCCAACTTTCAGATTTACACAGTGTTGGAGGAAATACTCTGATCTTCTACTTAACAAAAAATGAGCTCTACCACAGTTAAATAGTACTCTGTTGCAAGTAAATTTCTTCATGAAATTTGAGCAAAATATCTTTATTCTTGTTCTCTGTTAGTGACTTTGACAGGGGATTACTCAAAAAGTACATATCAGACCAAGGTACGGTTCATCAGTCTGTTTCATGGATATAAAAGACACAAGAAGAAACAAAAAAAAGCTGTTTATTCGTTTTTCCTTTTTCTCGCAAAAAACAAAAGAAAACAGGTCGTTGTTCCTTATATTTTGAAGTAATCTGATTACCAGGACTTGTAAAGTGAAATTAGCTGAAATCATGCATCTTCAGATATTTCGACTGGAAATAAGAAAAACTCTGCCTGTTAAATTTAAAGTGTTTGCAGTGTTTTATTGCACATTCTGAGCTAACCAAAGTATTCTTAAAAGGGTTTTTCCTTTTTTATTTTTTTTGTCACATTAGCTCTCCCTGCCTCATATGAAATAATCCTGAATTTCTCTTCATGGGACCAGTCTCAGTTTGAAGTTGAAGCCAAAGGATTAATAATAATAATAATTATATTATTAATAATAATAATTATTATTATTAATAATAATATAATAATAATATTATTATTATTATTATTATTATTATTATTATTATTATTATAATAAATTTTATAATTATTATAATTATTATTATTTTTACTCACCCTGCAGATCAGGGGTTGGCTAATAATGGCCTGCTTGCCAAACCTGGCTGTCCAGTAACTTTCTGGCCCTCATAATGATCTGAAAATGACTTTTGCATATGGTTTTATTCATTTGTCTTAGCGAACAACGTTATGACGATCAGAAACAGATGAATGTGGATGCTTCAGGCAGAGCAGTGCTGCAGACAGCTGACAGCTCCTCCTGCAAGAGCTGATCAGTGAAGCTCCCACACCAGAGTACTGTCACCCAGCGAGATAGACACTTATTTTGCAGATGGGTGATTTTTTTTGTTTTTGTGATGAGCAGTGTTAATTTTGTCGGCTAATTATTTTTGTCATAGTTTTCATCAACAATTTTTTTTCCCTGACGAAAACTAGACAGTAACTAATAAAAACAATTGCACATGGACAAAAACTAAAGCTAAATTACCTGATGTTTTCCTCAACAAATAAAAAGTAGACTAAAATATTTGACAAAGACTAAATCCAATCAGACTTAATTTCGTCATGTAGAAAGTAGAGACAAGTTAGGAATATATCCAATCACAGCTGCTTTGGTTGTGTGGAAAGGTTGGATGAGTTAAGAGGGACATCCAATCAAAATCTTAGCTTCATGGTGGTGGGATCCAAGTGTAAACATGACTTCAGAAATTCAAGAAAGCATAAAAAATGCCTTACCCTTTACACTTCATATTTTAGTTGACTAAATTTACAGTAGATTTTGTCGACTAAAATGTAAATTTCATCAACTAAAACTAGACTAAAATTTCAAAAAAATTTAGATGACTAACTTATGAGTAAAACTAAAAGACGTTTTAGCCAAAAGACTATAACTAAATTCAAAAAGTGCTGTCAAAATTAACACTGGTTATGAGTTTGTTCATCACACATCTGATCAATCAAAGTGCTTCTGTGGTGAAAAAGGTTTTATGCGATGTAATGAGGGCTACAAAAAAAATGTAATAAACCAAAACTGCAGTGCTCAAAATCTAGATTAATGACAGCATCTGTGGAGTTAATAATGAAATGTATTTCTAGTAATTTTGGTGAGCTGACCCTTGAACGCAGACCTCATGAAATTACAACCATTCTCTGTAGTCTGAAGTATTATTTCCACATTGCACTGGCTTTCTCTGCCTCAGCTGGTAATTTATCAAATGTTCTCCAAAACATTTGTCTAAGTATCTGTTTCTTGAAACATTCTGGCAGTCTGACCCCCTTCAGGGCAGCTTAGCTAATCTTCTTTGAACAATAAACCAGCGAAGTCCATTTAAAAGTCTAACTATTCAAGATAAGGGTATTAAATAATGAGACTGAGCTTATAAGGTTGGGTATTCTTGCACAACTTCTGTACGTTTCCAATAAATGATGTCTTTACTTCACTGCGAGCTACTGATTGAAGTGCAGGTGTTTTTTGCTCATGTGTCGGGAAATGTGCCAAAACTTCTGACTTGTGATCAAAAGGAAAAAACAAGCAAATTTCTGGAGACATTTTGGAACAAACTGAAGGAAACCTACATGTGTTCCAAGTATTTTGGGACAACTTTAGCACACACTTTTCCAATTTTCATGAACAATTTGGAGAAATGTCTCTTATTCAATAGAGACCATTTCTGTTATTCTTATACTGAGGTTTCATCTGTGTTGAACCGTTGGTTTAATTTTTTGAATGTGGTCAGACGTTTTGATGTGTCGGGGGCCCAGAGCATTTGTCATCTTGGACATCCTCTGTGCCTTAACAAAATCTTTCGTGCCAAACACATGACATGGAGTGTTCCCCAAACACCTCAGTTAATGTACAAAAAGATTCGGCTGCAGTTTTTTCCATTTCACCAGAAATTTCAGGAATATGCATTGCTCAAGTTTTGAGCTACTCATTTTACGACACTTGAGCTAAAACACATCAGCCATGGTCACTGTGCCTTTACACAGTCGTCACAGTGAGGCTCTGTTACACCTCTAGACATTTACATTCATTTGGTGAGGCTGTCATGTCTGTGTGAATTCACATTGAAAAACATCTGGCATGCATGCAGCACTGAGAGCCCCCACATGAAGACAAAGGCAGAGACACTTGTGGCGCTCCTGTTTTTGAGTACTCATGCTCTAATATCATACCTCTGTTTCCACCTCTGGAGACGGACTTTAGATGGATCACCTCATTCCAGCTCACTGACGTTCCTATTGGAGGCCAGGCATCACAGGGGCATAAATATTATGGCTTGAAACGGCAGTGTGAATTGGACGTGTAGCTCGCAGTCAACCAAAGACGTCACTTATTGGGAACTCACAGCAGTTATGTGAAAACCCACCCTTCAATATATAACACCCAGTTTAACTGTGAACCATGTGGTTCTATCCTGATAAGCGCAGCCACATTATTTAATAGATAACCATGCATTTCAGAATGCCTTTTTATCTGCCTTTATTGCTCTTATCATCCTAGATCCTTCCTCTGTTGTTGGCTTTTTTTATGTATTTTATTTTAAAATAATGTCATTACTTAACTTTTATTCCCATTTTCTTTATTTAATGCTGCATAACTGGACTTTTTGGCTTTTGATTCATCTGTTGATCGGATGTTACATCTGTATCATTTTTATAGGTTACTTTTCAGGCTCTGTATTGTTTTTTTCTCTTCTTTATGTTTGTAGTTCCTGTTGCAATCTGTTTTATTCTCCTCTCTTCTGCTCTTACTTTTTGATTGCCTTTCCTTTTATTGCTTTAATGTTTTTATTTGGACCTCATGGACTGCTTTGGGTGCCTTGGCCTGAATTTTTGTGTCCATTGGGGTTTTATGTTTTCCTCGTGCTCCTTCAAAATGTTTCTTGTCATTGGCACCGTTTGTCTGAGGGTCACCAGGATGCTCCTGCTCCCTCTCTCCTTAGGTTCTTTGTGTGCTTGGGTTTTTCTGCTTTTTGTGTACAACTGTAAGGGCATATTTGTTGTTAAAACCATGATACAAATAAAGTTATCATTTCTAATTCTCTGCTTCCCTTGTGGATGAGCTCAGTGTCATTGGTGAGCGGACTAATTATTCTATCGGTGTTTACCTGTGACACCCTGACAACAGGTGAGAATGTTTGAAGGTAACAACTCAACTGTAGCCTCTCTCTCAGGTTCAGATTGGAAAGGTTGCACAGATGACATGGTTTTGCACTGTAGGGTAATATGAATGGAGCCAAGTCCAGTGCAACCATATGACTTCACTACCCAGACTGCATTGCAAGGTAAACAACAATGGTGGCATACTAGTTACAAGATTTTTTCCAGTTTTACAAAACTAAAATAAGTTAAGAGTTTTTAATATTTTTTTATAAAGGACAATAATGTCTTGGTAGCTGTGGTTCCTTTTGCTTCTGTGAAGCAAGGCTTAATATCCCCAATTCTTAAACCTGGTAAAGATCCTCTTTACCTGGATAACTGGTCTACTCTAGATAATAGCTATATTGCATTTGGTTCAGCCTCTTAATCTGTACTTGAAAAACTGGATCGAGTTCAGGCCAAAGCTCCGAGAGAAAAAGTGGGTGGGTGTAGTGAGTTTCTGTGGGTTCCTGGCCAATCAGGGAAATGAAATAGCCCATCAATTGGCCAAAAAGTCTTTGATGAAAGACACTGTTGACCTGAATGTGCTCCTTGAATGGATTGAGTAAAAACACTGAGTGTTTTCGAATAAGCAAAAGAAATTAAAGGAGCAGTGGGGAAAAAAGTGACCAGCGTGGAAGACATTACCTGTCTTCTGTCAAAGGAAAGAGGCTGAAGTTGAAATCTGGGAGGAAGACTGATGTCCTTATCAGGCTAAGACTGGGACATTGTGGTCTGGTCAGTAATCTAAGAACTAGCCTACTGGGGAAAAAAAGTAAACGGGCTTGGTCAGTGTGGTAAATTGAGACTGTCAACACTCATTGTTTGAATGTGACAGATGAAAAGAGGAAAGGCAGCAGATGTTTCAGGACTCATCAGATCTGCAGCTTTCTTCTTTCTCTTTTGAGTCTTTTTATCTCATCAGAGGATCTGAGGTGGACGGACCATGCGGAGGGCGGAGGACAGCCTCATCAGCGTCCAGCCTGCCGGAACCCCATCCAGCCCTCCGTGACGTCACGTCCTCTGTGCAGGTAAACAAAGCCGAACAGCAGCCGGGGGTCTGATGGAGCCAACCCGGGTCCAACCCGAGATACACCCGAGATAAACCCGAAATCAAGTGGCCCTCTTCAGTGTGATGGAGCAACGCGCCAAATAAACCGGAGTCATGTCGATGGAAGATCCGTTCTTCGTCGTTAAAGGGTCAGAACTCCGAGCTAACGGTGCTAATGCTAGCCGCATGAGTGCTACAACACAGGCTAACAGGCTGCTGCTAACACGGTGTACAGTTTCACGGGCTAAACGTGATCCGTATGAAGCCCTCATCGATTAAGGATCAGCCCACAAGTCGAATTTAACCACAAACATCTGTCTATAGATATATGTGGAGTGGACGACTTGCACATCGCAAAGCTGACATCTTATATCAATGATTTTGTTAGCATGTTAGCCTGCTGCTGTTTAGGTTGAACGCAGACATTACATGTGCCAAAACATGGTTGATAAAAGTTCGTGTTTTAAGCTTTTTGTGAAAGCAAAGGTTCCAAATATGGTCCCTTTTCATTTAAAATGTATCTGTAAAGGATAAAAAAAACAAGTGATGGTCAGTCTAGAAGAGTCTGTGTCATAAATACAAGACAAACTTGTGTGTTTTTTTTCCTGATTGAATTAAATCCAGCATTATTAACTACACTCACAGATAAACTGGAGTGATTCTTAACTCAGATTTTCTCCAAACAGAATTATTTTGTATGTGATTATCATAAATGTGATATCCAGGGCAGTTATCAGCGGTCAGATTTCAATATGAGTTTAATAATTTTGTCCCACAACCATGAAATCAGATTAGTCAATAAAATATAAGTAGGTGTACCTTTATTGACAGTATTAAAAATTGACATCTAATTTGAAGAAGGTTTATATTTTTAATGATATCTTTAAGAGAAAAATAACCGATAATGATTGCGTAAGAAGGTTATTGTTATAATGAGATATTATACACTTCTGATCAAAACTTTAAGACCAGTTGAAAATTGCAAGAACTTATGTTTTGCTCTGTTGGATCCTAAGAAGGTTCTAAGTAGAGCTTCAAAATACAAAAAGAAGAAATGGGAGCAAGAAACAAAAACGTTTGTGTGATCAATTTATTGAAAACAAGCATTAAACTGAAACAGGCTGTTCATCAGCTGATCAAAAGTTTAAATGATATTATCAGTAGGGATGAGAATTGCTAATATTTGATTGATACCAGTGCCATTTACAATTCTGCCAATCGATTTGATTTTGATTTCAGTGGCCACACTTGACACCCCTGTTGCTGCAGTTGGGTGTTGCTTACACTAACTAAAGTTGCACAACTTTTTGACAAAAGCCCTAACTTTGACCAATTCAGCCCCCTGTCTTCCCTGAATTTTTTTCTTCCTTGTTGTCATTTCTGATGACTACCTCTGAGGAGAGGGTGATGTCCTGATTTGCAAAGCATGCAAAACAAAGGGGAAAGAATTGATAAGGGAATTGGTTGGCAAAAAATCTTTTTGACATCAGTTCCTTGAGGGAGTTGTTATCACCTCTCAACTGAAATTGGTATTTGATTCCCATTCCTACTTATTAGCACTTGCATGTTTGGCAGTGTCGGTGTTAGAGGCCTAACTTCTGAATATTGGAGTCTAATAGTGTTTATTTTTCAACAGAGAGGTCCTGAAGGCTGTGAATGCAGCACAGAGTCTCCATCACAGATGGTGTGAGCTGTTGCAGGAAGGAGGTGGAGCCTCCAAGGAGGAATTGGACTGGACGACCAATGAGTTGAGGAACAGTCTTCGGTCCATTGAGTGGGACCTGGAGGACCTTGATGAGACAATCAATATCCTTTAATTGTTTAGAAAATCAACCAAGTAATCTAATGTTTACTCTTGAAATTGAAATAAATGTTTTCATTAACTGCCTGTGAACGCATTGTGGAGTCTAACCCAAAGAAATTTAACCTGGACGCACCTGAGCTGATGAAGAGGAAGGCGTTCATCAGCAGCACTAGAAACGCTGTCAAGGTGAGCCTTGATAAATAAAAAGCAACAACAAAGAGAAATAACTGAAACACTGTCAAGGTGAGCCTAGATAAAAAAAAAAGCAACAACAACAAAAATAACTGAAATACTGTCAAGGGGAGCCTGTCTGTTGTCCCCACCCCCTGCATTGTGGCATCATGTTATGCTCTTGACCAAAAAAAACAAAAAACATTCCTTATTAATGATTGTGACTGACTTATAATCATGATCTGATTGGCTGCTTGTCTCACAGGAAATGAAGGATCAGATGACAAGTCCAGGTGCTGCCTCAGACAGGAAGAACAAACAGGTAATAATCACCTGAGCCTGATCGGCTGATCCGTTAGAGATTAAAATCCAAACCTTCAAGGACCCTGAAGTCATCATTTATAAAACAACTGAAATCATTCATGTTTTCATTTATTTCATGAATAAAATCAGTGGAATCATCAGGGTCCTAAATTAAATTCACTGGGATCATTGAGGGCCCTGTTTCTCACATTAGTGGTTTTAAACTGAGGCTGATCCTTATGTTTGCATCTTCAGCTGTCATCCTTCATAAAGCTAACATTTCATGGGGGGGTAGTCAACGTTTTTGTCAGGCCCTTTAAGGTTACTTACATTTGTGGTAAAAGGTGACTAAGATTTCATGTTAGGTCTTAACTGCTTTTAAAGGTCCTCTTAAAGTCTTTAAAAATTATTTAGGCTAATTTAAGGTCCCTGGTAGTCCTAGAATGTTTCAGTTAAAATCTGGTAATCCTATTTGTCCTTGGAGGTTTTGATAAATCTCCTGAACAGTAATCTTGAAAATTTTGGTAAGGCCCTTGTAGTGGATTTTTGAGGGTGCAGTAAGGCTCCTGAAATAGATCCTTGAAGGTTTGGTAAAGCTCCTATTGTTCCTTAAAGGTCCTTGAAGGTCACAGAGGTGTTTCCTCATCTAATCTGTGTGATGTTCAGGCTCTGCTGGGAGAACGCGGTGCTCAGGGTCCGATCTGGCAGCCCGGTCCTGACAAATTCAGCGGACTGGACCGACAGCTGCAGAACGCCAACTCACAGTTTATTGAGGAGCAGCAGGTGCAGCAGCAGGTACAGACACCGCCCACCTCAGAGCAGCCAATCACAGAGCCACATGTTATTGATTATTAGTTACTGATAACATAGAAGCAGCCAAACACAGAGATACAAGTCATTGATTATTAGTTATTGATGACACAGAAGCAGCCAAACACAGAGATACAAATAGCTAATTATTAGTTATTGATGACATAGAAGCAGCCAAACACAGAGATACAAGTCATTGATTATTAGTTATTGATGACATAGAAGCAGCCCATCACAGAGATACAAATGTTGATTGTTAGTTATTGATGACATAGAAGCAGCCAAACAGAGATACAAGTTAATGACTATAAACGAGAATCTTTTTAATGGTGTTGTTTATGTGTTAACAGTAATTTATATCATGTGTGTTTGTGTCAGCTGATTGCAGAGCAGCAGGATGAACAGCTGGAGCTCGTGTCGGGAACCATCGGAGTTTTAAAGAATATGTCGGAGAGGATCGGCATGGAGTTAGATGAACAATCAGTGTAAGATCTCCAACATTAGATGATCATGGAGCTCTTTGAATGTTTGATATTATCAGTGCTGTTCACTTTGATGAGATTCTTTAAATTATTCATACAGTGTTTGTTTAATTTGATTATTTTGATCATTAATCATTACAGTCCGTCATTACCTGGGCCAGATCAATGTGGCAGCAGGTTGAGCATGTGACCCAGAGGTCCATCAGTAACATTTTCTAGTTCCTTCTGGAGCCAGTCCCTGCGCTCTCAGCTGTCTGAAGGCTCAGATGACCCCTCCAGATACATTGTCTTATCATCAAGTCTTTTTTATTTTATTATTTTTCTCATTTCATTTTATTTATTGATTTCAGGATGTTGGATGACTTTACTCATGAGGTGGATAACACTCAAACCAAACTGGACAACGTCATGAAGAAGCTCGCCAAAGTGTCCCACATGACCAGCGGTAATCATCTTAATGAACAATTATTGATAGTTTTTAGAAATAAGAACATTGAATTATTGAGAATTGTTGATAATCAGTGATAAGAACTGTAAGTCACTGATTGTTAGGATTGATTATTGTAATGTTTAACTATTAGTTAATTATTGATCTTTATTGATTACAATCTGTTATCTGTTCTCAGATCGTCGGCAGTGGTGTGCTATTGGTGTGTTACTCGCCATCCTCTTCGTGGTTATCCTTCTCTTTTTCATCCTTTGATGCCCCCCAGCACACATCTCATCTTACTGCTGTATCTACTGGACTGTACTGGTCTCTCCTGAACTCTAATGGACTGTATTGGTCTCTATTGGATTCAATTCGTTTCTCCTAAACTGTTAAATCTACTGACCTGTACTCTTGTCTAATGGACTGAACTAGGGCTGTCACTTTTCCCCCAAATCAAATTTGAACATTCAGATACCACCCCAACCCCCCAGCAGATAAAATGCATTTCCATTAGAGCAACATGTCCTTGCATATGAATCTTGCTTCTGCTGGGGGGCCTGTCGAGGAGGGTGTGGTTGCACAGGTCTCCCCCAACGCTGCACTTGAGTGGAGGGTCGACAAATGGGCCTGTGGATTTGTTGTGGATGAGGAATGGGCCAGCTGCTTTGCACATCATCATCACACGGTCTGTTCTTTGTGTTTTATTTTGTCATTGGAGGCGTGGAGTCAAAAGTGCTTCCACACAACACTCCTTAGTGCGTTGGTGTCTGCTCAGAGTGGCTTTGCCTGTCCTCCATTTTCTGGAGGTGTACTTCTTGTTGTTGATGTCAAGAGAGCAATGAATGGTTGGGTTGCGCTGGGAGCGCCCTCTGTTGGATCAGGCAGTTCACTGCTCCAGGTGCACTAATGTGCTGCCACACTGTATATTTTCCAATATTGAGTATAAGGTGACAGCCCTAGACTGTACTGAACTCAACTGGAAAGAACTGAACTCTACTGGACTGTACTGGTCTTTGTTGGTCCCTGCTTGACTGCAATGGTCCTCATTTCAAATAAGGTTTGTGCGGTTATTGGATAAATCATAGGTCAAAGGCCATTCGAGTGAAGACTGTAGATGGTCCCTCATGGTTGTTCTTGAAGTATCAAAGGACTTTTATTTTAAAGGAGTGAAAAGGAGCGTTTGAGCTTTATTCAAACTCCAACAGGGTCATCTTTAACAAATAACATCTACACTCTGTTTAAACTTCACTACGAATAAACATTTAATCTCCTGGTAGAGTCCAATAAAATAACCATTTACATGCCAGTTTAACTTAAAAAAACTTTTACACTCCAGTTAATCTCTGTTTACACTCCAGTTAGAGTCAAAATCGCATTTAAACTCCATTTAAACTTCAATAAAATAAACAATATAATCCTAGATAGAGGACAAATAACCGTTGAATTTTTTTTATCTTCATTTTTATTTATTTTAAAGTCTTAATTTTACACATAACTGTAGAACTTCTCTGGTCTAAGAATTAACATGTTCTTTTATTAAGCAGCACTTTTACCTGGTTTAGCAGTTAAAGTAGTTTAATTAAGTTTAATCCATTTAAAATGTTTTGATTAAGTTAACTCAAGTTCAAAATGGTTTAATTCAGTGAACTGCGGTTGTAAAAGGTTTATGTTTAATCCTGTTTTACCAGTTTAGAATAGTTTGATTTAGTTTTTTTCTATGTAACCAGTTTAAAATTGTTTATTTCAGTTTACTCCAGTTTAACCAGTTTAAAATGATTTATTCCGGTTTAGAGCAGTTTCACCCATTTACAATGGTTTTATTCACTTAACTCCAGTTTAAGAAATTCTAAAATGGTTTAATTCAGTTTAAAGTTTAACATTAATCTAAATTTTGTTTGCTGCAGTTAAACTTTGATTAAAAATGGCTTAAAAACACTATTTTAAAGAAAATAATGTATGACACTAAAAGTCATATTTAAACTCAGTTTTTTTGTTTGTGTGGACCTAAACTGACTGAAATCTTGTATTTTATTGTTTTTGCATTTTTCATGTTTCCTTATTTACTGTTTGGATTGTTTCACTGATCGATTAACTTTATTATTTCCTATTTTAATTATTTAAAACACAGACTTCTTCTGGCTGCTTCAAAATAAAAGCCCTTTTCTCTGCTTACTCCTCTGAGGCTTTTATTTTGAAGATTGGGCAGGAAGTGCAGTGTTGAAGGCAAAGGGGGATAAGTTTGCTGCAAATTCACTAGATTTAAAATCAAGTGATGGGTTTATTGGAGATGTATCAGCCAATCACACCCCATCATCAGCGGTACGCTCAGCAGTTATTTCCTGTATGCTTTTAACAAAATAAAAGCCTACAGCTAAAACACAAAAATCAGAAATGATGGGCAAAAGACTAAAAAATTATGTTTTCAACTAATCTCTGTTTTCAATTTTCTGATTAGCATATTTTAAAAAAGTGTTATAACCTGTGGTTTATTACGTAGACTGAGCCCAAAAATAATGATAACAATGGTGTGAATCACAAAGTTAAACATTGTCATTTTTGAATAATTAAAACATTTTTTATTAAATAGACAGAGACCCAAAATCAAGTTAATAATAATGAAATTATAATACAGATCCAAATATTTTTTAGATGGTTGGTATTTGTGTGTCATGTAATGATCCCTTAAATTATAATAATTAAATTAATATAACAATAATTATCATAAATATTACTCATAAAAATCAACACAGTTATTTAAATGAGGCAGTGTTTCAAGAAAAAAATACAGGTCCTTAAAGATTTTTTTCGATCATGTAATTCACAAAGGTGGACAAATTCAAAAGCATGTTTAATTAAATAGACTGAGCCCTGAAGTTATTATGATAATCATGTTAATTATAAAATAAATAAATAAATAAACATTAATTATTCATAATGAAGTTGTGTTAAATCATCTGCGCTATAAGATAATAAAATGATGAATATACTATAGACTGACATAAAACTCGTAAACCACTAAGTCTTTTTTTTTTTAATTTAACTTGATGAAATGAAACACAAGAATAGACTGACTGAATCAAAGCTGAGAGAAGGATTTAAACTTATTTCTGATGATAAATAATTAAGTGTGTGTCTTTCATTTATTATATTTGTGAAGTTTTTAAAGTCTGCAGCTGAAATGTGTTGAAAAACTGATGGAAAATAAAGACTGACTGTTACATTCAAATTGTTTCTGTCTTTATGCTCACAACAACTACAAACATATCACACTGTAGAATGAAACAGGATTAGAGTTCAGTTACTCATTTTAAATGTTAGAGACAGAGGAAGATCATTGGTAAGGGCTACTTGTCATTGTTTAAATGTCCAGAAACATCCTCAAACATCTTTGTAACTAAGCAGATTTGCAGAAACTAGGGAAGTTTGGTTTTAAAAAATTAATTACAAAAAAGACTAACAGGAGAAATGGTGCTTCACTTCTTTATTATCATAAATATTTATATTTTTGTAGAAAATGCATACATCAAAATACATGAAAAGTGAACAGTAAGAGGAAACACTGCAGAGGATATAAATACAACAACATCAAATGCACTGCATTCATTTTCCTTTTAGGCCATCAAACAGTCATTAAGGGGCGCACCTAACAGAGACACAGTCATTATAAATATAGCCAGTATAATCAACGATTAAAGACACAAGTGTTGTAGTTAAAAATTAAATATAAGTTGTACTTGTTATGGATAATAATAAAAGACACTGTTTTAGTTATAGTCATTATAGTTTATAATAAAAGACACAGTTGTATATATAGTCATTATAGTTTATAATTAAAGACACAGTTGTAGTTATAGTCAGTAGAGTAAATAATTAAAGACAGTTGTAGTCATAGTTGCAGTGGTTGATAAAGATAGTTTTAGTTCCTGTCATAGTTATAAAGAAAATCATAGTTACAGCAGTAATAGTTAATATAGATACAGTCGTGGTTATAGACTTAACTGGACATAATCGTAGTTGTCATAGTTAATAATTCTAGGTACAAACGTTAGACCTATATTTATTATAATAATAATGCTAAATACTTATAGGTACACTCTTGAAATGATTAATAAACAGACAGTCATGGTAGTATGATTATATTTATGGTCATTTTGGTTAATAATTACAGGTACGGTCACAGTAATGGTAAAGAAAGATGCAGCCATTAAAATTAATTACATAGGTCAGATCTGAGTCTGGGCCGACAGCACAAGACGAGCACTCAGTATATTATAAGTGCAGGGTTGCAACCCACTGTACCTGCACCCCAGTTCAAGATTTTGAAGTGGAGTGGTATGAAGTACATGTCATTATCCTTAACATGAGCCCCAGTGACAAAGATGAGCCATGCATCTGTACTGACAGAGTCGAGACATGGATCCACCACCACTCCACATAATTTAATGTTTTAGGAGAAAACAAGCCACAAAAACATGATTGACACGCTGTATTGAACACATTTACAGTTACTTGCTTAAAGGGGAATTATTATGCAAAAATCCCTATTTGAAGGCTTCTGAACACATTTTTGGATATTTGGCCTGCCTCCCAGCCCACAACATGTGAGAGTAGACAACAAAACCTGTATTTAGCAGGTTGCATAAATGTAAACTCGTGGTATTTGGCGAGCTATTGAGTCTGTGGATATACTATTACGCAACAAGCATTTACATTTGCATAAGCCTACCTCTACCTGAGTATTCCCACCCTCCAGCTTGAGAAATTTCTGTGCCAAGTGCCACCATTGTTGGTTGATTGGTTGTATGCTGTAAACAGCTACATATATCTTCACATATAGGCTACCAGCCTCAGAGGACCAAAGGGCCCAGTGGATTCATTTTAACTTTGAAGGGAATAAGCCAGCTACAGTCGGCTAAAACCTGTACATGTGTGCCAGTCACTTCACGTCTGACTGCTTCTTCAACTTCAGTCAGTTCAATACAGGACTGGCAACTAGACTTTTCCTGAATCCGGGCTCAGTATCAACAATCTGTCGCCAAACCTGATGATGGAAATGTGAGTATTTTAATGCCGTGTAGTATTTGTTGAAAGTCTGAAGGATAAACTTCAGTGTATGAGTATTATTACATTAGTCAAGAGAAGTTTAACAGTTGGCTGAATATAACCAGTCCTTTACCCATCCCATTACCCCTCCGTTTCTGCTAACATTATGCCGGAAGGTAGGCTAAGTTGCGGCTGTGTCCCACTGAGGTCACTAGGCCGAGGTTAGCATGTTGTGTGTTAGCCTGTGATGTTTGGGGGAAACAAGCTTTGCTGTTATCTGGTAACCGGCATGAATTTGCAGTTTGTGTGTGTTCAGGACTGTAACCGGCGCGTGGCCTAAGCGGTAGTGTGCTCCTCTTCGCTTGAGATACACTACAGGACTATCATTAAGTCCCCGTATGTTACTGTGTAGGCTGCAGCTGTGCTCTGGCTCATTAGCATATTAAGGCGACCGCCGTCAAAACCAGTCGTTCTGAACAGAGGGGTTATGTGAGCATGGAAAGAATGTAGATGTGCTTTATTCATAGGCTTTTTGGACCAAAGCATGTTACTGTTTCATGAAGACATCAAGGATCCATGTTAAACTGCAGAAAAGGATCAAAATATGGGACCTTTAAATGAAGAGTATGGCTTCAGCCTGCTCAATTGTAAAGTGCCTTGAGATGACACTTGTTATGAACTGGTGCAATAAAAATAAAGATTGACTTTTCCATTACTGAGCCGCTTTAGAGAAACATTGCAGAGTGATCTAAAACTTTAAAGTTTATGTATTTTCTTTAAACTTTAGGATTTTTTCCTAAAAACTTTTAAGACTCAATGGGAATATTGGCCATTTATGATATTTGGGTATACCAGGATTTTTATTAACAATTAAAAGTAAAAAAAAAAAAAAAAACATTTTTAAAAAACAGATAAATAAATACATCCGTCATCAGCTAAATGAGAAAGAGCAAATAAGGCCTGTCCACACGGGGACAAAAGTTGCTCCCAGCAGTTGTAGAGGATCAGTAGATATTGTTGTGAAAGCCAAAACAAGCTCTGAATCTTCTGCAGCAAGAACGTGACACAGCTGTATTCCCCCATTGTTTCTGCTGTTGTCAGGGTTTGCTAATGCGGGTTAAGGGAGAGGCGGTCCTATGACATCATCATTACTGAAGCTTTTCATATTTGTTGTCCACACAGAAATGCTTGGCCAGTGTTTTTGAATCAATCCACTCTAGGACCTGTTTTCAAAAGTGTATGTTTTTGGGCACCCGAAACGTTGTGTCTATGTGGATGAAATGCCTATATGGTTACAAACTTGTGTAAATACAACTGACTTCATCACTGTGTGCACTGCCCCTAAAGCCACCAACATGCCCAAGGATTTTAGCTTGGCACCAGGGCTGACCAATCAAGGATGGGGCGAGGTCACCATTTTGGCCTGTCCCTTCCCTAACCATGCAACCCTTCAGAGAAATACTGCGTCATAGTAATAATGACTTTGGGTAGAATTTCTAGTTTTAGTTTGTCAATTCAGTTTGCAGTTCAGTTCATATTTCAGTGTTTACTTTCATTATGTAGTTAAGTATGTTGTTGCAGTTTGTTTTTTTTTACAGTTTCAGCTCATACTTCAGTTTTTAAGTCTCAGTTTGTAGTCATGGTCGTATTCATTGCCACAGAGACGTTGTAGGTGTTCCTGGTACACTAACTCTGCTGTTGTTACCGTTGAGATGTCATCGAGTGTCGCAGGACGCGGATGGTGGTGGTTGTGGTCTGTGTTAGCAGCTGGGTCACCTGATCCAAGGTGAGACAGGTGACATTCTCTCCATTAACCTCGATGATCTCGTCTCCAACCGCCAACAGCCCAGAATACAACTTCACAGTACTGCAGTCCATCATGTCATCAACGTACACGCCTGAAGCACAAAATTCTGTTAGCATAAAGGTCTAGTCTTATAGTTTGTAGTATTTATGTTGTAAATCGTATTGAAAGTATTTGGTGCATCAAAGTTACATGTGTTAATAATAGATGTGACAGATGTATCAACGCCCCTGCCAACTTAACCCATATGTTTTGGTCGTGCCCTGCCCTGGTAACATTTTGGACGGGGATCTTACAATGCTGTCAGGGGCACTTGGAGTTAACCTCCAACCTGATGCCACAGCAGCTTTATTTGGTATCACAGAAAATCATCATCCTGCTCTGAGGAAGAGACACAAAAACATTATTGCTTTTACAACACTGCTTGCACGCAGAAGAATATTATTACACTGGAAATCACCAAACCCACCCAAATTATCCACATGGTTAAGGGACTTGATGAATTTTATTCAACTAGAAAAGACAAAATATTCATTGAGAGGAACTAAGAACAAATTTCATTTAATATGGGACCTGATTCTAACATATGTAGGTGGACTGGATGTCTTACCTGACAGCATCTAGTTGGCACCTCCTGTTAGGGGTACCTGTCTTTCACTAATTCCAGTCCATCTCAGCATCCCATCTCTATGCCCGTTTCCTCTCTTTATTGTCAGTATCACTTCCAAAATATTTTGTGCATGATTTATTTATTTTTTTATTTATTATTAATACCTTCTTTTTCTTCCTGCTGCCCTCACTTTGATGATATTATCTTGTACTGATCTGTTCTTAAATTGACTATAGCATGGCCTGTTTTTTTTTTCCCCCTTGCATTCCACCTTTACATGTTAAAATTGCTTTTGTATGTATGTGTCTTGTGTTATAACTAAGTTCTTTAATATTTATTTTTACTTGGCACACTTTACAGGTAAATCCCACATGTAATTACATATGTAAAAAGTAGGTACAGCATATCCTCACCTGAAAATGCTTTGTTATTGAATTTATGCCAACCCTTATACATGGTATATTTCCAAATAAAATTACTCATCAAAAAAAAAGTTACATGTGTTAGTATTACTAGTATCTGCAGTATTTATTTAATATGAAGTAGTATTGATAGTGTTTGTAGTATCAATGTTATATAGAGTAGCACTCAAAGTACTTGTAGTATTTGGAAAGTGTAATTAGTACAGTGAAGTACCAGAATCGCAGCGCCCTCTCCCTCGGCTGATAATGAATCCAAACGTCCGGTTCTTCAGTCGACTGATTTCCAACAGAAACGTTCCGTCAGAACAAACCTGGAGAACCCGACCAACAGACTGAACTGAAGATGGACGACCGACGTCATCGATACTGATGCTCCTCTGAATACATCTGGACAAAGATAGAGGGAGACAGAGGTGAATATAAAAACCTTTAATTACTTAATCAGGAGACAGCAGATCACTGGACTATCATCACTGTGGAACAAAAACAAAGAAACCAACGAGCTCCAAACCACAAACACACAGTTATCTAAAATTAATCTAAATTAAATAATGTGCAACCAGCTGCCCACCACTAACCAATAAACAAAGAGAAAGCCCTACATCCCACAGAATACTAAAGATTTACACATTTTGCATCATGAGATAATAAGACCCCCTCGTCTCCTTTGTTAGTCCTTTCAGAACCGTTATTAGTTCCTCACATCCAGAACTCTTCCACACATTCTCCCTGCTCAGCCACACCACTACCTAGAGATAGACTGACAGCCTTGAGACCCTGCTCCCCAACACAGACCAGACAATCGGGACCTTCAAACAGAGCAGTTTGACGGCTTTGTCCTCATCCTGAAACTTGTTCAGATGAATAGTTATGGGTGACAGCAGCTTTTCCCTCGCTACCTGCCATTCCCCCTTAGTGAGGGAGACAGACAAGAGAAGAGAAGGGAAGATGTACTTTCTCCTATCCCATGGCTCTCACAGAGCCCACATAGGTTCTCAAACGCTGAGGCAGTACAGCACAGACTCTCTTTACCACCCTGCAAATCAACCTTAATGAGGTTTAGTTGATCGTCTGTCTAAATAAGTCTAAAGATGACAATGCCACCCTCATCAGGTGTCCCTGTTCAGTCCATTCTAAATTTCTCAGACTGACCGTCAGGCTGGCAGACTGCTGTTTGAGTCCTTAAAAGTAAGGCCTCCTGGAAGGAGGAGTAACCAATCACCTCCCAGTCTACCCGTAACTGCTAAAGCCGAAACCCTCCTACCCTAACCCTAACCTACCACACCAACAAAACCCAGATTTACACCCAACAAACCAAACCCTAACGCCCCCATAGAGCTCCTTATGGACAAGAGCCTTTCTCCAAAGCAGACCCCCCCCCTCCCCAGTGATTAGCTGAATTGTGTATAATAATAATCAAGACAGTGTATTGGTTTATAATTGATTAGGTGACTGGGTATGTTACTGATCAGCTCCTGGTTTGTAGTCAGCTGACCGATCCTTCCTCTTCTTCTCTGACCTTAGACATGTGACTGATGATGACTTTCTCAGTGAGAAAAAGGGTGCCCCCTGCAGGACAGAGAATAGATGAGGTTCATTTTACTGTGAGTGTGCTTACATCTTTTTCTTTCATTTACAAAAAGTTTGCATAATCTTTTAATTAGATCTGGCTTCATATGTCCATCACTGATTGCCGAGGAGAGTTTAATGGTTATCTTACCACATGGAGTGACTGAATTGATGCCATTTCCTTCAGATGACTGGTTGACTTCCTGTTAAATGATGGCGCAGGCTCAAAGTGGGCTGTGTCTAGTCCTGAGGGGCGGTGCTTGGAGCTGAACCGGTCAAGACTTGCTGCACGATTCCTGCTCAGTTTGACGTTAGCAAAAAGGCGACGCAGAGAGAGGCGAGAAGATTCATCTCTGATCAAAGAGCTGGAGAAAACAAAAGATGGTAAATGCTTCTTTACTATCTGACTGAAAAGTCAGAAAGACTGATGGTTAAAAAGGTAAAAAAAACAAATGAATAAACAGAATGTCTCAGAGGGCACCAACCTCTGCTGAGTTATGAGCAAAAATGTCAAAAACTGCTGCATTGCACAATGTAAACAAATCCTTGAAAAATTCCTAGATCCAGAGTCAGAGCCACACCAAAAATCGAATTATTTTTTCCTTGTTCCAAAACAAAAATATAAACTGCTTGTAAGAGGTAAAAAGTGATCAGTCAAAAAGGTTGACTGTTTTCTAGTTTATTCAGGTTTTGCTGAGTCTGAACTTCCAAAAGAGCGCAACTTACTGTGAGGAAGTGTTGGACTCTTCACCATGAAGCTCTGCTTTGATTGACTGTCCCAATTGTCCATCATTGCTGCTTGATGGGGTGGGTGGGGCTTGGCTCCCAGCTGTGAACAATAGGATGGAATTTTTGTTAATAATTCCTTGTGATGTAATGATGACACCACATCAGTAAAGTCAGCTGATAATGAAAAATGTAACAGTATGACTCTGTGGGGCAAGTCTTCTCAGTACACTGGTAATGATGTTTTGACGTAAACATACTTCTCAGACATGTAGAGGGTACCCTCCTACTTCTCATGGGAGGCACAATATCATGCCCCCCCAGTCTTAACTCAGAGGTTCAAAAAGTCCCTCCCACTCCTCATTAGTGGCATGATAAGCACCTCACAATCTCTCCATTAGTAGTTCCATAATAGCAACTCATAATAGCAACTCTCACTTCCTATTAGTGCTATTATAATAATAAGCCCCTCCCAAATCTCAAATTCAATAAGCCCCTTTGTTTTGAGAGTTGTTTGTAGGGGTGCTGTTTAAGGAAGTCTTACCTAAGTTCTGTCCTGATGGTGAAGATGGGACAAAACTGTTCATAACTTCCTGATTTTTGTCCACACAGTCCATCTTTTCTTGAAGCTCCGCCCCCTCTTTTGATCTTTCAGGTGTGCATTGTACCTGTGTCAGGTTTTTTGTTGCCTTTGCCTTGACTGTGACTGACTGTGACTTTGTCTCTGATGTGACATGTGTAGTTGGCGGGCTCACATAGGGTGCAGTAGCTGGTTTTTGACCCTCTGAGGGTTGTGTGGGCCTGGTTGGCTGTTTGAGGTCATAGGGGTTGAGTGGCAGGTCTGTTGTGGGTGTGGCCTCAGAGGCAGTCACATGGTTTCTATTGGCTTCCATCTGATTGGTCGATCTGCTCTTCAGGTTGTCCATTGCAAGTCCTGATTTGGCCCCACCTGTGTCAATCTCACCATGGGTGATGATGCCAATGTAGGTTTCCCTTATTGGCTCAGTCCGTAGGCTGAGGCTAGGCCTGTGCTGTCTCTGCCTCTGAGCCTCAGTAGGTGGGTGTCGATGAAGGTTAAGGTTGGCTCCATCTCCTGAAATGGACCTTTGGCACTCACACAGACCCGACTGTCCTCTAAATGTCATTTTTTCTTGCCTTTCCCCCACCATGTGCCCCACCCCTTGTGGCTCCGCCCTCCGTGGCCTTCCATTTTGTGGGACTTTCCCCATGTTACTGTTGGCAAACTGGTAAAGTTCTGGTTTAGAAACCAGAAGAGCTGACCCTCGTGGACCTCCCCTTCGTCTTCTCTGCTGCTGTCTTTCCAGGTAACGAGACTCGGCCTCTGTCTCGGTCTCATCCTCAAATCTCAGACGGCGAGGCAGAGCCTCCACAGGGGGGCGTTGCCTTTGTGATGCCCTGACAGCTGATTCGCTGCTTGAAGAGTCACTTTGGTTTGCTAATGTAGAGGCCACGCCCCCTGACCTACCAGGATGCAGCCTGACCCCCGACCTGCTGAGGGACAGATAATTGTTTTGGAGAACATGTAAAAATAATCATTTTCCAAAATCTTAATGAAATGATAACAGAATCATAAATCTGCAGATATTTACTAAAAACCAAACAGCAGGCAGGCATTTGTTGATGGCTGGGACTCGATAACAGGTTGATTGTGATTTTGGGCCAAAACTGATGGAAGTTTTGATTTATTTTTATTGTCCATAACTGGAGAACTCTGTTGCTTAATAGGTAAGTTTGTTTTTGTTTAACAGTGTCAGAGATCAGATGTGCTTTTCTCTTATTGTTAGCTCTAATAGACCATTATTTTTTTTACATTTAATCTAAAGTGAAGCAAAGAGAGACAGAACTTTGCAAAAGTAACAGAAGTTTCAGATTTGATATTTTTTCCGGAGTTCAAGCACTTTTTGGGGCTCTCATCTCTAAATAAAGTAAAAAAAACATATTAATTTATCTAAAATCTTTATTTTAATGTAGTAAAAATGTGACTAATACATTTTTGGCTAAGTGTCTGATGCTTCTGTTATTATGTTGTATAATTTAATATATACTTATCCAGACTAAATCAGGATCTTTTTGTTTCCTGTCACTGCTGAACTAATTTGCCCTTTCTTTCAAGGGGCTGACAAATAGAGTGGATAAGAGTTTAATTTTGCAATACAGTTTTTTTGTATTGAATTATATGGTGACCGCTGATGCTTCAGAGCTTGGACTTCTCTTTTCAGTTAGGCCCTTTAAAAGTCTTTGAAACCTGGTCTTATCCTAAAATAGCCAACTCAGGCTAGAAGCACAGTCTGTATTTCTTAAAAACTGTTAACTCCTCATTTAAATCATGGACATTTGAACAATTAAATAGGGTGAAGTTTGTTAGAGGGGCTACAGTCTGACAGACTATCTAAAGAAGTACTGCCTTTCTTAGGTTGTATCCCAACCATGATATTCCAGAGCTTAACATGTTCTTCACCCTCTTTTTATTGATGAAAACTGAAACTGTGTTTTTACTTGTTTCTGTAGATCTCTGCATCAAAACCAAACCTAAAGTTAATATTTCTCTGGAAAAGACTGTGTCGACAGATTTGGAGACCAGTGGTTGTTCTCTGGAAAAAAAACACACTGTTAAAAAGATAACTCACTAATGTTGGTCTAAATTGAGTTTTTTAATTGATCCGACTCAATATAAAAGTATTTTGAATTAAATTTACATTAATGTGTTTATTCAATGAGCAACCCCCTATAGTTGGTCTAAATTGAATTTCCTTGTAAATACCAAAAGACTATATGCGTTAAAATTAAAGGACCTTCGTCTTGTTGTACAAATCTCAGTGCTCAAGTTACTTATACTGATTTAACTGCCCAGCAGTGAACGGGCTGTACTTGCACGCCTTCATCACAAAGACTGCTGGATTCCTGAGATATTTTCCTACCGGAAAGATCATTCTGAGCTGGTGCGTTTTCATAAGACAATTTCCAGTTGTAATTTATTATCTCTTCTTAACATGAGGCTGAAGTTTTCACGAGGCTGTTTAGAGTTTGCGGTGATCTGAATCAAGATGCGGATCCAGACACGCTTTTAATTTCTGTAAAAACATTAAGAGAGATATCAGTTTTCCTCATTTATACTAATAACTCAAAAAGTCCTCAACAGATTTTAATGGAATTTTCAGTGAATATTGGTCATCATACATTAAAGGATTTTTTAACATTCCAAAATGGAGTAGTTTTCCAGCCTCTTGCTACCAACATGGGTAACAATGTCAGAAATGCCTTGGCCGAGGTTTGAGCTCCTGGAGCACTTCTACTTAAACATGTCAAACATCAGTCACAGCTGGACTAAGGACTGCAGTTGCTCCTACAGTCACGGTCCTTCTATACAAGAGCATCATTCAACCCATTTTACCATTTGCCTGGTTTCTATGACGGGCTCTCTGCTCAGACATTGATCTGACATTGTGTTTGTTCAGATTAGTGAAAATATATATATATTTTTTTTAACCTTTATTTAACCAGGAAGGTCCCATTGAGATTAAAATCCTCTTTTTCAAGGGAGTCCTGGCCAAGAGGCAGCAATATGACAAATTAAAGAAAAATTTAACACTTTATTGATTAGAAACCTCTGAACTTTATTGATAATGAAGTTGATTACTCTCGCTGTGACTTTGTGAAGTTCTTATTTGCAGGTACATTCTTCTGTCTCTGGATGGTTTACGTCTGTGGTTAGAGTTGTGCTGACATTTATACACATTATTGAGACCATATGAATGAAATCACACACTTACACAAACACACACACTGTTCAGTAGATGAGAGCTTTGACATCAACACATGACTAACAGACTACTAAAACATGAACAACTTCAACCCAGAGCTCTAATATATACTTATGTGTGTGTTTGTGTGTAACACCTTCTGTTTGTGTGTGCGTGAATGTGTATGTAAAACTCACCGTGCGTGTGTGTCGGGGGTCAGCAGGTCGTGGTCGGCTCTCAGAGGAACACAGCGACGCTTCATACGAGCTCCGTCCTCACACTGCTGCTGCCACGGCAACCGAGGGCACACAAAGACGCTGAACACACACACATACACACGCACACACACACACAGACACACACAGGGTGGGGGAGAAGAGAGGATGAGATCAGCAGCTCTGATTGGTCGCTGTGACAGAGGAAGGAGGATTAAAACAAAGCGTCCCGTCAAGACTAATTAATCTGACGAGAGACACTGCTGACACCAGCACACACATACCTATGCATGCACACACACACACACGCTCACAGGGGTGGTTTCTGAAATATACCACCAGGCTGGTTGTGGTCCTGGCTCAAGGTTTAGTCAACGTTTGATCAAATAATGATGAGTAGAGGTGGACTCAGCACTTTGGGGGCCAAAGGGCAAACAGCATGGTGGCCCTTATTATTGATCCTCTTAGAGTTATGATTATTACCCACATCAATGAGGTTATATTTGTTCGCTGTTAGTACGATAACTTGAAAATATATGAACAGATTTTGATGGCATTTTTTCGGGATTGTTGGTGATAACAGTGATACAAAGAAGAGGCATAAAGATTTTTGTGTTGATCCAAATCAGGATGCAGGTCCAGGAATTTTTTTAATGATCCGTTTAAATCACAAGATAGAGCAGTTTTCCACATTTTTGCTTATAATTTGACCAAGAATGTCACCAATGTTTTGGCATCTAGTTTGAGATTAGCAAAGTTCTTTCGAAAAGCCCATATTCCACTTGAGTTTATTTCTGCCTTTTAGTGTGTTTAACACGTCTCCTCCTTGAAATAGAGCTGTTCTATGAACAAGATAAAAAGTCCTCAGTTAAAGGTCTTCTCCTTCTTTCCCTTTTCGACAGCTCCAGCAGTTACCTGAAATGACTCGTTCCCCAAACAGATCTAACAGGGGCACTGAGCAGCTCTGAGCTGACGGATACACACAGAGTGGACCAATCAACCAATCAGAGCAAATTGGGCCCTCATGGGAGAGGGGTCTTAAACTAACAGGAGCTCCCACAGAGTGTCTTAGACAGAGGGAGAATAGAGGTGGTTCAGGGGTACTCAACATGTGAATATTACATCACTATGTCTTTTTTGGGTATTAGTGATTATGAACATTCTCTAGCAGTCTTCAAAAATGAACATATGAACCTGAGTAAAGGAGATATATGGGCCCTTAACGTCAAGTGTCCAGCACCCCTTTGTTATACAGATCCTGCACTTATCCTTGCCTTGCCTGAGGCAGCCACAGAGAGGAGTGTTTCTCAGGATTCAATGATGGTTTTGTTCTTCATTTATTCCCTTGATGTTCATTAAAGAGACTGACAGTCGCTGAAACACCTCAGCACACACACGCCTGGGCAAACACACACACACACACACATATATATTTATATATTTATATGTGTGTTTGCGATGTCAAAAATAAATGTGATTGCAGTGCAATCAACAGTGTAGACATGGGGTCATAAGCTTTTGAACATGCTAAGTCAAATGGTGGCTCTGTGGTTCAGATCCAAAAGGTTAGGTGTAGGGAAATCTGATCATTTTGAGTCAGCGCATTTGATTCTAGGGAGTTTATTTTTGTTGGTGGCAGAGCGCATCTCATAGAAACCAGGCAAACAGTAAAACAGGATGGGTTGAATGATGCTTTTGTATAGAAGTACTAGGAGTGGGGAAGCAACAGAGTGGGCACTGAGCACAGAGTGTTCAAGTGCCCATTTTGCAGAGATGAGATAATGGTGTCCATGAGTTTTTGCTTTGATTTTAGGTGTGTCTCATTGGGAAAGAAAGTCTGAACACCTCTATTCTACACAATAATAGGCAAGGCAAGTATGTTTTCTTCAACACATTTCAACCACAAGGTATTTTTAAGTGCTTAAAGGAACAACAGAAACTTGATAGCAATCAGACAAATAATGTGTGTAGATGTGACCACTAGAGGGCACCAGAGTCACAATCTCAGGTTCATAGAGTAGGATCTCAGACTGGTGTGAAGGCCTGTGTTTGCAACTGAATTAGCCTGTGATAATTGCTGCTTAGTAAAATTAAAAAAAAATCGAGGTCTGTCAATGGACTTTGCTTTTCATTTTCTGTTAAGATAAGGATTCCTTTGTTGTCACTATACAAGTGCAGCAACGTTGGAGCAATCATATTATTGCAGACAAATGTAACAGACAGCGCTACACCTTCTTTACACTAGAAGAGCTCTGAGAGCACAAACCCCCACCAAGGCATTTCCTGCGTTGTTGAGCGCGTTTTGAAAAAAAATGTGGAAAATTGCCCCATCTTATCAGTTCTCCCTTGTGCCATGACCAACTTTCCCTGAAAAAATCAACCAAATCCACTGAGAATTAATGGAGTTATTAGCAAAAATGTGGAAAACTGTCCTATCTTGCAATGTCAACAAATCCTTTATAAAGGGCTGTGTCAACATCCAGGCAAAAAAGATGCTCAGGCAAAAAAGACTCAATTGCAGACACTCCAGATCTGTGAGACAAAAAGGTTTATTTTCAATCCAGAGTTCAGTACACATGAAGGCAAACAGCCCAGGCAAAGGTATCCAAAAAAAAAGGCTAGAGGCAGTGTCGAGGCAAAAACAGGTCAAGGTCATGAACTAGAGTTGTGAGATAAGTGCTGGAAAGTAACGTGACAAACAACAATCTGGCACAGGACTGTAGGAGACACGAGGTCAAATACAAGAGGTAATTGGGGGTAATTCGACACAGGTGAGGAAGGAAGAATCAGTACGCAGGTGTGACGAGACAGGGCTTGGATGGGAAACAAGCCTGAGAAGAGAAACAAACATTAATGATTTCAAAATAAAACAGGTAACACTAGACATAACATGAAACATGAGAAACAAAAAGGGGAACTTAACAGACAGGCTGGTGACCATGACATCCAGATTCAGATCACTACCAAAATGTAATCACTTCTGTCTTTAGCCATGACAAAAAATCAGCTGAAAGTCTCATCAAAGTCTGTTCATAACTTTTGAGTTATCCTGTTATCAAACAAACTAATGAACTAACAAAATCCAGCAAAAACAAAACCTTCTTGGTAAAGGTAATATTTCAGAAAAAAACATATATTAAGAGTCAGCGTGAGGCTGCTGCGTGTAAGCCTTCCCCCTCTTCATCCCCTTCATATCAAAAGAGTCTGGTGTCAGTCTGTTGGAGCTCATCCAGTGGGCAAGGCTGTATACAGTAATGCCTCCAGCTATTGCTCCATTTTCTTTTTTTTTTTTTTTGCTTTTTATTTATTGTGCTTTTCCATCAACAAAATCAACTGCACAACAAAACAGCAGGAAATAAAATAAAATAAAATAAATAAATAAATAAATACTAAGTGGAAGTGGGGCACACCACTTTTGTTACATCTTTTCTCGCTGTCTGTTGATCCAGAGTTCCTGCTTTCCTTCTGAGATGGTAAGTCTGTCTTTCCATTGAGTGAATCTCCTCCACAATATCCAGCCACCGTCTATTGCTCCATTTTCAGTGGAAAGAGGTAAGAAAGTTGTTTGAAAGTCAAAAGTGAAGGCAGAGCCAAAGTGAGATGCCTGTTTAGGCTGGAACTCAACTCTGCAAAGTGAACCATGCGCTCGCCCCTCCTCTTTCAACTTTCATAAGGTGCCAGTGGAGGAACAAAGAGCAAAATTGTTGAAAGAAATGAAGAGAATACAGATTCAAGGTGAGAAGGCCTTTACAGCTGAAACTTGTTCAAGTCAGGTTAGGTGCCAGAAATTTGGCCCCCATGA
This sequence comes from Cetoscarus ocellatus, assembly GCA_037902135.1. Lineage (NCBI taxonomy): Eukaryota > Metazoa > Chordata > Actinopteri > Labriformes > Labridae > Cetoscarus > Cetoscarus ocellatus. The sequence continues at coordinate 64,777 of JBAMNC010000585.1, forward strand.
AAAGATATCAGACTCTCCCAAACCAGCTCTGCACAGTTTCTCAAACCAAGCATCTATAAAGTAAAATGAAAAATAAATATGATGATTTTTTAATGAACCACTTATAATTATTACAGCCAAGTTATTTTGTCTGAGGGCAGCACAATAGGGCAGCAGGTAGGGCACATGCCTCACTACAAGAAGGTTGGTGGTTCGATTCCTTTCCGTGTGGAGTTTACATGTTCTCTCTGCGCATGCGTGGGTTCTCTCTGGCCTCTTCCCACAGACCACAAACATGCTCATTCGGTTAATTGGTGACTCTAAAATTGCTCTTAGGTATGAGTGTGAGTGTGAATGGTTGTCCGTCTGTCTATGTGGCCCTGTGATTGGCTGGGGACTGGTTCAGGGTGTACCCCTCTTGCCCAATGTCGGCTGGGATAGGCTCCAGCCCCCTGAAAGGAATAAACCGTATGGATAATGGATGGATAAATGGATATTCTGTTTGAAGACACAAACAAGCTTCAAACACAGTACATTCTTCAGCTTTAAATATAAAATAAATGATTAATTAAACCATGTACTATACAGAACTTTCTGGCATTTGGAACATTTTAGGCATTCAAAATGTTTTAATTATTGCACATTAAGTATTAATTTATCTCTGTCTCTGGAAAAGATATCTAGAAACTGCAGACTGTACTTTTGTCTTACTCTATAACCAGTACTTGGTACAACTAAGGTATAAATGAAACTAATTTCCTCCAACACATTTTCAAAACTGCATATTTTTTTACATAAATTTTATTTAATGGGAGTTAACCCACGCAGCAGATGCATAAATAATACTTTTTTGTGCATTTAAAAACAAGATAAGCCTGTTATGTGTATGTATATGAAGAGGAAGGGGATCTTTAAAGGCCATGTGGAGAAAAAACGATTTAAAAAAATACAGATAATATCTAATCCAATCCAATTTTATTTGTAAGCACTTTAAAAACAACCACAGTGGACCAAAGTGCTGTACAGATGAAAAAATAAAATAAAATACAAGAAGAGATTAAGAGACATAAAACAGCTGTACAGTTAAAACAAGATAAAAACAATAAAACAAGGTAAAAAAAAAAAAAAAAAAAAAAAAAAAAAAAAAAAAAAAAAAAAGAAGTTAAAAAATGAACCAACACAAAATACCAAATAAAACAAACCAATAGTGCTAGTAATACATTCAGACTTCTCATATAGTGTCAAAAGCCAAGGAGAAAAGATGGGATAATATAATATCTTTTAGGCGTCCCTCTCAATCATGGACCCTTAGAATCTTCTTATTTTTCCGTCCTTTATGGGAAAAGGGGCTAAAGTTTTAAAATCACTGCTCTTATCCGAGTGAAGGCTGCCCTCTGGCGGTGAAACCCGGCGGTGCAGCGGTGTTGCCCGGTCGGTGGGCCTCATCATCCCCGCGGAGAGGCAGGCGGGACAAAGCACTTGTTCAGAGGCTGCTGCTGCCAGTGAGGGAACCGTTGTGTACAGCTCTGACTAAGACAGCGGTTTAAAGTGGACTATTAAAGTTCACCTAAAGAAGAGAAAACAGGTTCTCTTTGACAGAGGTTAGAGCAAGAAGTCGGTACTGGAACCCGTCGGACAGAGTATTTCTCCAAGTGCTCTAAACTTCCAGAGAGAGGAGAGGAAACAGGGACTGGCGGTGTTCAACTATTTACTGCGGTTCAGCGACCCTCCAGGTAAGGCGACACAAAGGTGGATTAAGTTAGTTTAGGAGATGTATTTGAGCCATTCTTTTTGTTTAAACGAAAATTAACATATTCGTGTAACCTTGTTTAGAGTCTTTGCCGTAACAGCATCAAGTATTTGGCTTTATTTTTATAGTTAACGGCAAACGTTGCAACCGCTGACTGGCGTAAGATAGAATAACTGTTGACGCTGTTAGGCTGATGGCTTTTGATAACCTTAACATTATTCACCACAAAATATGTCTTTGTTAGCTTTAATTAGTAAAATTAACATAAGCTTAGTGACACATTAAAGTACATTAACTGATGAACTTTTTACTCAAGTACAAGTAGAAGTGGCGTGTATCGTGTATCTACTCAGGTAAAAGTAAAAAGTACTTCATTTATATTGTACTCAAGACACTGTGTTAAGTGGGAATACACGATATTATCGGAACAACTCGGTATCTGCAGGCCTAAGAAGTTGCGTATCAGTATGGGCAGACATTGATATTTTGCCGACAAAAATATAAGATACTGTTGCCTCACAGATTGGCCATATATATCCCGTATATTGGCTCTAAAGTTGGCTGAAGGTACAACGGTACGATAATAATGTACCACATTATCACTGAATGTCTACTTCTATAAATCAAAAGTATAATTTATTTAAGAATAAATGTTGTTTTTCTTGCTTCACATCTGTTTCTAACATACAGAAACTGTCACCATTAAAGGCACAGGTCAGGTTTAGTGAAGTGAAGCCTTTGTGCTCTTGACAGAAAAATGTCCCGATCCATATTGAGTTCTGCAATACTGGTTTCCAATATTGTGTATCCTTGGTTTTAAGTACACTTCTTTGTGTTGTACAAGAAGGACAATAGCTTTAGTGTGATGAACCATTTGATCATTTGACATTAGATTCAAATAATATGGTAGACTGGGTGTCACATTTCTCTGATAAATATTATACTGGACATTTAAGATATTAATTGCATGACCTTATGTACTCACTGAGACATAGTTTTGAAGCACACAGTATGTAACCACATGAATCGTTGTCAACATATAAATTATCAGTTTGCCCTGGTAGATAATAAACAACTGAATGGTGAAAGTATAAAGTTAATGTGTTGAAGAGGCCGTTAATTCCAAAACGTGACCAACCCTTGGGGTCAAGCTGTGTTTGATCGATTTTTTACTACTTATTGTGTCAGCCTAAAGTATTGTGTCAGCATTGGGTGTTGTGATACTAAATTTGGTATCAGTATAAAAGTTTATATTTTGATATTGTAACAATTCGAAATGGAAAGCTGTGATCACTTTTATTCTCCTTAATTAATTTTACTCAGCGCTCAGCAGAGCTGAGTAGTTTCAGCAGCTTCACAAAATGCTATGTATCCCAATACAGAGACCACGATGCAACACATAACACAATATGTGGACATTGTTGACACTGATTATGCCTTTTACAGAATACCCAACATTTTTTGTTCTTTTTGTAAAAATTTAAAATCTGAAATGTTCACTGCATCATGTAGTTTGCTGAAATTTTCAGAAGATGTTGATAATGGCCCAACTCAAAAATGATTAGATTTTGGTGGTGATCCATCCATTAGTGAACAATTGTTTTTACTCAATAACTGTCAAACTAATAATGACATCAATGTGATTCTGAGTGCTTTCTAGTTGAATACTGTCCAGTTTTATGCTGAACCAAATCACTAACTCATTACACTTCACCTTTTTTCCCTTTTTACATAATACAGAAGAGCAAACTCAAAAGACTTAGTAGTCAGATTACTTTTTACTTTATCTTGTAGATTCATGGAGTGTTACTTTACTTGTACTTGAGTAAAATTTAATCAAAGTTATAGTATTTTCACTTGAGTACAGTATTTGTTTTCTTTTCCAAACCTGAAAAATTATAATACCGAATCAATAGGAGGCTACTTATAGAAGTAACGTTCCCTTAATTCAACAGTCATCCTGTATTTTTTAAAGAGTGGACACATAAAGAAATTTTATAAGAAAGTTCAACATTTTATTATGAAATTAAACCTTTATAATGAAATCATAGAAACATCACTTTAGAATCGCATTTGTATCAGTGTTAAGTGAACATAAACCCTTTTGACCACATACATATCGAAAGAGTTTTTCACCAACCTTACTTCATGTCAGAGATTTTCTAGTGACGTGTTTTTGGGCAGCAGAGTTGGCTGACTGCTTCATGTATGCTAGTGGGTCCTGCCTACGTGGGGCTAGGGTCTAATTGTTTTTGACAGATGTGAGGCATGTGACTGTATGACTGGAATTCCATTATCAGCAGCAGATGATAGAGTCTCTGTGTTGCAGTGCAGTTCAGGCCGTGGCTGGTGGGTGTCTGACATGACCCTGCAACTGTGCTCCAAACTCTGAGCTTTCTACCCCAGCAGGAAGCTTTTTGACATTACTACTGAATATAACTCTTCATCCTCTGCTGCTAGAACCACTACCTGCTACTGCTTTTAATTCAATAATGTCATAAAATGAGGCTCAAGAACAAGGACACAAATGCTCAACACCAGCACCAGTAGTCAGACAGGCAAAAAGGGTTTATTGGTTACCAGACAGGGTTTGGTACACAAAAGGCAGTCAGATCAGGCAGAGGTTTACAAAACATGAGGTGAAAAGGCGAGTTCCAAAAAACAAGCAAGGTATCAAAATGACAGGACAAGACGATGAAGGAATGCTGGAATGTGACTGTGAGGTACAACAAACTGGCGACGAGACAGTGAGAGACATGAGATTAAATACAAGAGGCAGTGAAGGGCGATCAGAAACAAACACTCAGCCTGCAGGTGTGACAAGGAGGGGGAAGGGCAAACAGGAACACACCTACGACAGATACAAGGGTCAGTGACTTCAAAATAAAACAGGAAATACAAGACAAGAGACATGAATGTAAAAATAACTTGGCTTCTACTACAGACTGTTCATTTTTATTTCAACTGCACCATGACATTACGAAGGTGTGAGGAACAACATGGCTTCTCAAATATAACCACATGTCCTTTATGAGTAGGGATGCACAGATACTTCACTTTAAACTTTATCAGCTGATAACGGCCCTTTTCACAAACATTGGCTATGAGCAAATAAATGCGAGATAAGCAGATATCAGTTGTGCAGATTATCTTTTTGTTGCACGTCAGTTTAATGCTGGTATGAATATGGCATTGAGCGAAGCTAACTGCAAGTTTCTTGTAGGGCAGACTTAATGGGCTGTAACATTTAAAATCGATTATCTTGTGTTACTAAGAACTTAATTGTTTATTTTTCTAACTTTAAATAACCATTCTATTAAGAATTGCCCAATAAACTTGTTTTTTTCATTACCAATGTAAACTTTGTATAAAAATTATGATACTCTGCCTGTTTCTTGATGAAAAATATATTGATACATAATAAAACTCAATATATTTCCCAAAACTATGTTCAAATTAAGGAATGAAAATGAAATAAATAACAAAAGAGTGACCATAACTGAGTTTTCAGGATTTTTCATAGCAAGGTGCCAATGAATGTTTCCACTTTTTGGCAAATAGGTCATCAAAACTTGAGCAAATGCCCATTTAATAGGTTGAGTGATCAAACAGCATTTTCACAACACTGTTGGTCCTAAAAAAAGGAAAGTCCATAAAGTTCTTCACATTTGTACTTGACAAATTTTATTTTGTTAAGTTAAGTGAATAATTTTTTTTTACTTGATTTCATACCATAGGTACAGCACAGTTCAGTCCTTTTTGTATTTTATGAGGATTTTAACATTCACCTCTGAGATTTTAAAGCCCTTTACTTCGATGTACTTCATGAACAATCTGTTCAGATTAAAATTTACTTTCCCAAATGAAAAAAAAGTGTATATCTTGCATTTCTTGTCTTTGCTCAAAATTAGCTTCAGGGTACTTCCCTCCTACAATAGTACTACATAAACCTGAGACCACCTGTTGATCAACACTTTAGGATACCTGATACCCCTGCATACGACGTACGCATCCACCTGTCCTCCCCTCTTTCCCCTGTTTCTCCAGCCTCTCCCTCACAGCAGCAGCACAGAGGAGCCCTTGTTTGATCCACCCTGGACAGTGCCCCAATTTTCTTTTTTTTAACCCCGATTCCATGGCAACTCTGTTCCCGTGACGAGCAGCCTTGACTTCTGCCCCTCCTGCTCCCGAAACAAAGGCAAGAAGTTATGGGGGGGGGGGAGGAAAGGGGGAGATGGGCAGGGGAATAGTGAGGGGGATGAAGGATATGGAGGAATGAGGGAGGGAATAATGGGAAGGTGTCTGGGATGGAGGCTCCGGGGCGAGACTTCTGCTGCCGAGTCTGTGCCAGAGTCCCATAAAGAGAGGAGTTATGACCGGGACAGTAGACTGTGGGCAGTGCCAGGGACTGTCTGTCTCTCTGTCCCTCGATCAGTCTGTATGTCTACATTTATAAAAAAGCCGTTACCTCACTGACTATAACAATGTTTAGATGGAAGACAAGGCTGACCATCGCTTCAACTGTGTGAAGAAACAGAGTTCAGCAAAACATGATTTTTCTCCTCAGTAAGGTTCTTGGGGGTTTTATAATGAAATTATTACACGTTTTAAGATTGTCAAGTACTCATTAGGAACAAAACCATTTTTATCTTACTATTATAAAGATCAGACATCACAAATACATAACACACTTACTGTTAGCAGAAAGACCGTTTGAACTAAGAAGGGTGTGATGATGTTGAGTATCAATACTTTTACAAGTACTCCTATCAGTTACTCCTCTAAAATATTGATAGAAAATGAGCACTCTGTCAACATGTTTATCTATGAAGTTCTACAGCTTGTCTTCAGTCACCCTCTCCATCACTGTGTTTAGGCACCACCACTTTCCATGTCATGTGACTGCAGAGACCAATCAGACATACCACACAATCTAGGCCGGAAAGACCTTGAAAAAATTATCCATGCTTTTATTACATCTCCTTTAGATTATTGTACGTTGGTCAGAGCTTAACCGCCTGCAGCTTGTTCAGATTGCAGCTGCCCTAACTGGGACAAAGAAATGGGAGCACATAACTCCGGTGCTTTCTTCTCTTCACTGTCTTGCAGTTAGGTACAGGATTGATTTTAATAATCTTTTATTTGTTTTTAAGTTTCTGAATGGGCTGACCCAGAATACCTATCTGACCTTATCAAGGTACATCAGCTGTCCAGGGTCCTTTGGTCAGGAAATCAGGTGATCTTGGACGTTCCTCAGTCCCTTTTAAAAACTAGAGGAGATCGAGCCTTCTGAGTTGCAGCTCACATTCTGTGCACGCGTTATCTTTCACTGAGTGCGAATAGTCTCTCCACTTTTAAAACACGGCTTAAGATGCACTTGTTCACCTTGGCGTTTAGCAGAGTATAGTCACTTTTATTGTTTTTTTATTGGTTTTTAAGTTTATTTATACTGTATTGTTTTGTTTTTCTTTTTATTTGTTTATTGCTTTTATCTGCTTTATTGCTTTTACTGTTTTTATTGTTTCTGCCTATTCTGCTGTAAAGCACTTAGGTAGTCCATTGGCTGTTTTTGAAGTGCTATATAAAAAAAGCTGACACTGACATTGACAATATTCAGCCCCACCTGCCCAGTTACACACAGACACATAACAGTTTTGCAGCAATCTGAAGTAGGAACTACAGAAAGAAAAAAACAATTTTGTGCATTGCTACTCTCCACAAAATAATTTAAAGTAACTTTATAAATAACTTAGAAGAACTTTATCTATAACTATATTAATATGTATATATTTGTATTTATAGAATAGTTAGCAATTAGTCCAAAAAAAAATACTTCACTGAAGTCTGAAATGGTGGAATAACTTCTAAAATTATTATTTTTTGGCTGAAACTTAAAACTCCTTAAAACTAAACCCACTTTAAGATCTCATGGTCTGGGTGCTAGAGGGTTTCTGGCAGCTTTAAGGGTCAACACTCCAGGTACCCTAATGTGCTGCAGAGCTGGATATTTTCAAATCAAATTGATATTTACAGTTTGAGTACAGATATTTACCCCCAATGGATATGAACGGATATTCGAATATTAGCTATAAGGTGACAGCCCTAGTATATAGGTTATGTTATAGATTTGTATAGTGTAGTTTAGACACTGGGGTTCTTCCACATAAAAATGACTGTCTGTCCACTATAGCTTTGTTTGTAGTTGGATGGTTGACCCACTGAGCCAACACTGAATAGGGTTTAAAAACCCTTCCTACATTACTTAGGGAGAGGTCACTGTAAGACAACTCATCTCTTGACAAACTACTAAAGTAAAAAAAGAGTCTAGATGGTCCAGTCCTCTATAATATGTACACTTACTGCAAGCTACAGCCTGCTGACTTCTGCCACCAGTTAGGCTCTGCCCACAAAAACATCACATTGTTTACAAGCTTAAAAATGGTGTGTATGACAAAGCAAAGCATCCTGTCTCTAAAGTGTGGTGGTGGGGTAAGTTGACTTTGTCTATGTCTTTTCTGACCAATGGCTACTCAAAGAGATTTTTACAATACAATACACACTAACCCATTCAAATCCAGTCACACACCGATGGCTGATGTTACAGTGTAAGGTGTCTTAGTCTTATCTTATCACATTCATCCACTTTTGTACATGTTACAAGTCACTGTTGCAGGAGTGGGAGCAGTTTTGGGGTCCGTGTCTTGCATGAGGACATACTGTATCTTACATGTGACTACAGACGCAAGGATGGAACCCGTGACCTAAATAATGACTGACTGACTACTGACCCAATCCCAGTTCCATCTCAAGGAGACAGGGGAGCATATTCGTTTACAGTTGAGGACGTTGACTTGAAGATACACAAGTAAAGGGTAATGGGTGTGACAGAACTCCTGAACATTTGCCCACTCTTCCTTCCTGCCTTTTCTGTTAATGTCAAGTAAACTTAAATCTTTAGCTGGCAAAATATATAGACTTGGTCTGGGTACATTTGCCTGACTTTTTTGCTGTATTGATATAAAAAGAAAAATATAATTTTATGTTTACCTATTTAAATCATATCTCACTTTCCCACTAGATTAATGAAGATACCTCAGTGATGTGTTGTCTTTGTGTCTGTGACAAGCATGGCACAGTCAGCATTGTGTTTACATCAGGCAGAAGTTACAATAAAAAGGAGAATGTTAATAATGCATTAATGTTTTCCTCTGCTTCCACTTTGTTTACTCGTTTCTCCACTCCAGCATGTGGGCAGTCCACTCCCCGGAGGTCTTAGTGCAGAAGAATGGGCATTGTTAAGTCGTTTACACTGCAGTCTTGGCTGTCGCTCTCTAAGATTTGTAACAGAAAGAAAACAAAATTTTGAGCTGAAGGGCGGGATGTGAAATGTTCAAAGTGTGGCTGGACGTTGCGGGGGTTGAGAGAAACTCCACCAGCCAAAGAGACAAAAAGGGAAGTATTGTTGTTTGGCTGCCCTCCCTGCCCTGGCACCGACATCTCCACGCTCATTCTTTATTTGCTGGTTGAGAGACCTCAGAGCTAAGGTCATCTCTCTAATATGTTTACATTTTTTTAAAGCTGAGAAATCTGATAAAAAAAATCCTGCTCTTAGCTATAAACTAGAAAGAGAAAACCAGGCAAACGAGCCTTCCTTGTGCCCTCATAAATCACACCCTGTGGAAATGGTAAAACATTTACACTGCTCGGTCATTAAGCCTCATCACTAAAGACAGCTACGGCTTACTTTCCTGTTACTGCACGCAGAGGAACTCATCTCAGGGTTTTTTAAAACAGAACCAGCTGGACAGAAGGCTTTTCTCACTGGATTATCTTTAACTTTTCATTTTGTTTTCAGTTCTGACCACCTTGGAACGATGTTTGACAAGCAGCACTATGACAGTCCACCTGTCTACAGCCCTCCTTTCACCCCACCGTCCAACAAGGACTTTGGATCTCGAGGCAGCTTTCAGGCCCCTCAGAGTGACTACAACGCTTATCCACCTCCACCTGGATCGTACTACATTGAGGACAGACCCCAGCACTTCTACAAATGGCAGTCACCTCCAGGGATCATCAAGGCCATGATGGGTACAGTGATTGTGCTATGTGTGGCCATTTTCGCCTGTGTGGCGTCCACGCTCATGTGGGACATCCAGTTGGGATATGGAATGGGAATGGGATACGGCACAGGGTACGCTGGCGGAAGCTTTGGTACAGGATACGGTAGTTATGGAGGGTATGGAGGTTATGGAAGCTACAACAGCGGCTCTTACGTCTCACCTTACTCAGCCAAAACAGCGATGATTGCCATGGCTGCCATTAACTTCATAGGGACACTGGCCTTCTTCATTGCCAGCTTTTCAAAATCAAACACTGTCCGCAGTCGGAAGTTCTTCCTGGCACTGCTGATAGGGAGCATCATCATGGCTGTCCTGCAGGTAAGACAGTCACATGTTGTGGTTTCCCTTTATGTATTTGATCAAATCTCTTATCACTTTGTATGAAGGAAACTGAGATCACAACACTAGTAATAGACAATAAAATACCGAAAAATTTAGGATTATGTGCGTACCAGTAGATAAAAATAGTCTGTTTTTTTCTTTAACAAAATATTTTGTAAAAGTTATTGACATTTGAGTTCTGCTTTTCCTCCTCCAGTTATATTCAGCAAAAGAACTGTTCTTACTTCAAGCATATAGTTTACACTAGAAGACAGCCCCTTTTGCATTTATACACCGAATAGCTTAGGTTTTATATGCATGATAGTAACTTTTTTACTTATTTTCTTTACATTTTCCATCCTTAAGAGGCTTTGAAAAAGCCATTATAGTTTACTAGACATAGAGGCGAAGCAACTTAATATGTAGAGCAACACTCAAACTCACAGTATTTTAAAGGACCTGACAAAGTTAAAAAAAAAAAGAACATTAAAGGACTTTTCAGTAGAGCAAAAACAATGCATTTAGAGATGCAAAACATATTAAGATACAATATCAAATAAGATATATAAAATCATACATGAATTGACTAGTTCAGAGAGGCAATCACTGAACAAACATATTTGAAGTCCTGTTTTAAAAGAGTTTACACATGGAGAAAGCCTCAGGCTCAAGTGTTTCTTGCACATTTTGTAGTTCAGGTGGACATCTGAACAACACTCAGCCCCTGCCTTAGCTACATTATTAAATAAAGGGACCAAATTCATTGTAATGTAATTTGTGATCAGTTGATAACAAACTATATGCTCACTCTGCCTTGCCCATTTCATTTCACTGTGCCACAGAGACACATTAACACTCAGTGCCACACACTGTAGATGCTCTCGCTCTTTCGGGACATCACCTGTCAATGTAATCTTATGACATTGTTTTGTAAGGGAAGCAGTTAGTTTACAGTATGATTTGGTAACACAAAACATTGGTGTTAATTATGTTGATGCATGAAGTCATCAAACGAACATTAAGCCTCCGGTGTGCAGGTAAACACTGAGTTACCAACTTCACTGTCAAATTTCCTTTGGGACATACTGGGTTATCTGTTAGGCAAGGAAAGTAAAAGAGAGGAGTGTAGATACTGAGAGCTGCCTCACCCTGCTTAATTCTGATTATGGAAACAGTGTATAAAGCTGTGCCAGAGGACCTAGCCATCCTCATAAAGGTCTCAGATATCTGAAGGGTAATTTGGCCCAAGATAATTAAGTGCCAGGTCTTTAGAGACAAGAGTAAATTACTGCACAAACTTCTTTGTAAATGTCATCTTTATAACCAGAAATAAATCCACTTCCCACATATTTTTTAAACTCAACTTTGCCAAATTATGATTAGGGAAGTTTTTTTTTACAGTTCATTGAAAAGGAGAGGGCCTGAGACAACCTTTGGCCTTCATTGTAAAGAAAAAAATGATCTTGAAGGGGTGAAAAAAAGCAGAATTAAATTGAGAAATACTGATGTAGTATATGTCGAATAAAGACATCAAATAGTTGCCAAGTCAAATGCTAAGTTAAAGGAATGGTTTATGTAAATTAACCCCAACATTGAGGTGCATTTTAAGCACAAAAGCTATCAACTGAATGTTTGAAATATTAATAAGGACATGTGTTGAAGAACCAACTTTGTCTTTGTTGTACTTTATTTTCTCTGTTGTTGAGAAAAATATTGTGGTTCATCACTTAGCTAGAATATATTGATATTTTTGTTCCCAGCCCTTCTAACCAGACACTATTGCATCTGCACTTTATTAAGCTAAAACTTCTCACTATGTTGCCACATCAGTCACAAACATCCAAACACTCAGCTATGTTATGAACTGTGTTTAAATGTGCATGCTTTCTGAAACCCCAAATACCAAAACTTTAATCTAATACTGGACTCTGAGTCCACAGTTTCACTCTGTTCAGATCACTGTGTTCCTTTTCACTGATTGCTAAATACAAATCTTCACATGGATGTTTGTCTAAAACAACAAGGTTTTTCAATGCTTGCAGTTTTTCCAACAGTTTAGATCCACTGAATTAAAGACACTGCTTAATGTTTAATGGGCATTAAAGTTTAAAGATGTACAACAAAGAAAGAGAATTCGATATGGATATGTAGGTGGACTGGCATTTCTTTTATGTTTCTTTTTATCTTCAGCACTGAGGTTTTTCCTGTTTGCTGCACCACAATCTGCCAGGATATTTTTATGAATTTGTTCGTCTATGAAATAGTAAATAAGCAAGTGGCACTTTGGTTTTTTGAACATAACCAACTGTGAACATATTCTAGCAGTCATCAAGTCAAATATATGAACCAGAGTTCAGGTGAAATATGGTAAATGGTAAATGGACTTGAGCTTGTACAGCACTTTTCTTGTCTTTCTGACTACTCAAAGCACTTTTACACTCTTAACCATTCCCTCTCACATTCACTGACTGTTGCCTGAAGTTGCTATGAAAACTGTTCATCAGTATTTGCTAACTCATCCATGCCCTTTCATACCCATTTACACGCCCCTGACACAGCATTGGCAGCAGCTTGGGGTTAAGTGTCTTGCCCTAGGACTCATAAGTATGTGATAGCCAGAGCTGGGCCCAGACTCACAGCCTATTGATTGTTGGTATAGCGTACTACCAGACTAAGCCACGGATGTCCCAAATAGGGGACATAACTTGACTGTTTTACCCTATATGTAATTTGGAAATACATACACATAAATGAAAATTAAATATTTATGTTTTGCCCATCTCTATGTGTTCATAAAATGGAGAATATACCATAGGAAGGGGTTTCTAGTGAATTAAGTGACAAGTAGTATTATTACTGACAATAGTTCATGTCTGCTTTGAATAGTGAAAGATAGTCACATGATTTTTGTTCAGCAAGAGACCAACATCGTTTTATGTGTTGATTTCTAAATGACTGGAAACATACCAACCTAATACTACATACTTCTTTTTCTTCCAGGGCATCATAAACATAGTCTACATCGTTGGGGTGAATCCCATGGCTCAGAGCTCCTCCAGCATTATGTACAACCCCATGCTTATGATGTGCCAGAACCTGTACCAGACCAGCTACTCACAGATGGGAGGAGTAGGAGGCTTTCCAATTTACAACCAGTATCTCTACCATTACTGCTTTGTGGACCCACAGGAGGTTTGTGGCCTTTTTGTAGACATTTCAAGGATTTGGTGAATGTTTTGTGTGACAGTCTGTGCTTTATTATCAAACACTCTTCACAGTAGTTCAACTAGATAAAGAGGTTTAGTTTGGTTTCAATACTAACAAGATCATTCTAAATTTCCTGGCAGCATATAGCTTTATGAGTTTACGTTGGAAAAATTTTGAGTTTTATTAGTTTGGAGGACATGAGAGACTACCAATGAATAACTGCCACAGAAAAACAGCATGAAACTATGTGCTTTAGTTCAATTAATCCTATGACTGGTGAATCTTTAAATTGTAAATATTTATTTTCCAATACCAATGACAGTCTCTGGGAATGGGGGACAGGTAAGAAATGGGAGCCAGAAAGCTGGCAGAGCAGGACATATAAGTTTTCAGGGGAATTGCAGACCGTCCTGAGTTCTTGACCCAAACATTGAGAATGATCCAAGTCCAGATTTTCGAGGGGAAAGTGTGAAACTGCTTATTTAGATGGCATATATGGGTAGCCATATATGCTATACAGGTTACACACATATACTCTTTCATGTATGTATATATACATGTACATATACATATGAATAAGGACGGAAGCAGAAGAAGAAAAAACAGAAAACATGGCAAGCACCAGCAAAAGCGTTTTGTGGCAGCTTTTTTTGGAGTGAACATAAACAAATTTCATGCTCTGTTAAAAAAAGTGAACAAATCACCTTCATCTCTTTGATTGGAGAAAACAAGCAGTGTAGAACAGGTTTGCTGCTGCTGAAGGTCATTTAAGCTGTATTTGAAGGTGAACACTTGACAAGGTGAAGTTTTGTCAAAATGTACTGTACAGTACGCAGTGTGCCAACAGTTGTGGGATCCACAGTATGCCAAAGTACCTGGATGTTGTATTGACTAAAAAAATTGCTGCATGCATCCGGGTGAACTGTTTCACTCAATGTGTAGAATGTTAATTGGACAGAGGTCAGCAGATCACCAACAATAATTATGCAAAATCAAATCTCTGTAAATTTACATTTTTCAAACTGTTACAGCGGGGTTGCATAACTCACATGTTAGTAAATATAAATCTGTCAGTTTTATGATAATATAAATAGATTACAAGTAATATTTTTTCAGACAATAAATGGATGCTATAATTTAGTTGTGCTAGCCATTAGCTGGAGCATTAAATAGCTGATATCTGTTTCCAGATATCAGCTATGCAGGGTCTAGCAAACTGTGAGTTCTCAGCCTACCAGAAGTCACACCCCATACTCCTGTCATCTACAGTTTGCCGTTTCCACTCTTCAAAATACTTTACATATAACACACAACATACTGTGAATGTGTTCAACAGTAATGAAAACAATATAATATCCAATCATGGATTCCTGAAGTGCATGTAATAATATCAAGTTATTAGTTGCTCTCATCAAATTAATCTCTTCATTGCAGTTATTGAATTGGTGTGATCATGTAAATGTACTCAGTGATTACATTTTGTCATTTAATGTCTTAAAAAAATACTTTTATTTTGTCTGAAAGACACCTAACCAAGTGCAGATATTCATTCAACATGCTAAGACAGTCTTCCAATTTTGAAAGTGGAATCAGCAATTTTTATTTATAGAATGACTCACCAATTTATTATCAAAATGATGATTAGCTTAATGTTCAAAGGTTGTCAAAGAACCAATATGCTGTATCAGCAATAATACCATGTAATTGAAATCTCCTAGATTTACTTTTTGGCTTTAGAGAAACCACTGTGTGCAAAGCTGTTTAAATGTGGGAACAGTGAGATAGAAATTCCTCACACGGCATATTTTAGCCTCTCATATTATCAGCTGAAGCTTTTGATAAAATAAAATCTTTTCTCAAGAAAGGGTCTTTTACTTGTTGAGTCCATGGAGCCACAAATAGTGATATGTACTCCTCATAATGATGTAACGTGTGTTTGTGTACTTCTTGTACCAGGATAAAACTGTCTTATCTGCCAGCTTATCTCCTTGAAAACTGTCCAGATCTCAGTCCTGTCTTCTTGCTCTTCCAGGGTGTGGCTATGGTGTGTGGATTCCTGGTTGTCATCGCCTTGGCTGTTGCAAGTTTCTTTGCTCACAAAACAAGAGGGAAGATTTGGCGCTACGGGAAACCAAACATCTACTGGGATGAGCCGCTGGTTGGCGGGAAGGCCTCAGAGGGCAGAGATGTAGAGGAATGGGTAAGGCACAAGCTGATAATAGTCACAGTTTAATAAGACTGGGTTTACAGGGGATTTACAAATATAAAAAATCAGATTTCGACCCAAACTGACCCTGAGTTTGTGCATGCACAGCTTGCACTCAAATCAACAGGGTCATAGAGGGTTTAAATCCTGCCTAAGGAAAGTGGATGGAAAACAGTGTTCACTGACAGATTTGATAAGATGATGAAATGATGATCCATGCTGTTTTTATGCATAGACAGAGCAGCAAAATCTGGTGGCAAATTAGTTTACGTCCATATTTACAATGCATATTAGGTAAGTGGGCAAGTCATAGTGAGGTAGTCATCTCGCTAAGGTAGTCATCAGTCATAAAGACAAGTTTGGATGATGCAGATGCTGTAAATAGTTGAGCTGAGTCAAGCAGATACCCTCAGTAGATTGTCTAGTTGTGTTGTTTTTGACATGACTGTGCAACATGACCAGACAGATCTGCTCTGAGTTGTTTTTGTGAACTAGTTTCAAATCCTTTCGTTTGTTTTCATCCATTGTCTTTATGAGTCCAAAGTCCAAAAGGAGTGTCATAAATATACCTTTATGAGTTAAAAGATCCAGCAGTCACACGACTGTTGTCAGTGTTTCCCCCACCTTAGTCACTTTGTTCAGGGTCAGGGCTGATAACAGTGAGCGATTGTTTGCTCATGGTCTACTACCTGGTTTCACTCTGAGGAATCATTAACTACCTTAGAAGATAGCAAGCAGCGGTCAGTTTCTAGAGAGACTGCCTCTGGGTTTTTAAATGTCAACCCCACAGCAGTCATACAGGACTGTTACCTTTGATATCTGAGATATGGATTGATTATTGACTTAACCTGCCAGTTTCCCCTAAGATTATGTTTGATACAGTGAATGAAAACCAACTGACATAAAAAAGCTCAAGTTTGAAAGTGGACCATTCTGAACATTTTAATCAGAACAGAGACATTCAAACAAGGTATGTAACAAAATACGCTCTCAGCTTGTTGACTGCCTCTCAAAACTGGTTCTCAGTTCCCAGCCCGAAGGTGCCCCATGTCCTATGTGGAGTTCTCGCTGTGCATTTCTCTCTCCTGCTACCAGTATCACACCTATACTTAGTGTAGGGATGGGAAATTATGCGAATTTATTGTTGTCAATGCCATCAACAATGCTGCGTATCAATCTGATTCTGGAAATGTTTCTTTGTCGATTCCTGCTGATTTTCTGTGTGGAGAAAAGTTGGCCCACATAGTGTTTCAGTGGAAACAATTTTAAACACATAGCTCTGTTGACATGAACTCTTCTGCCCTCTTTGCCATAATTTTTTACTTCTTTGTTATTATTTCTACAGACTACCTTTGATGAGAGGGTGACAACACTTTAAGCAGTAATGACGAAAAAGACTTTGGAATGGCTGTCTTTTGGAAATGCACTTAGAAAAGGAATTAGAAAACTAAGAGAACTTGAAGGCCCTCTCTTTTATTCTACCAATTTGCTGTTGTTTTTATGGTATTGTAAAAAATAAGCATCGAAAAGGCTAAACTATTTTCTTGTTGTCATGGCTAAGCTAAAATTACGTGTATGGCATGCTTTTGTTCACCTAAAGGGCACGAGGATGTAGTTTAACTCCATCTCTTAATCAAATAAGTTCAGAACAATACATTCATTCATTTTCTATACTGACTATCCCTTTCGGGGTTGCGGGGGGCTGGAGCCTATCCCGGCTGTCATTGGGCGAGAGGCGGGGTACACCCTGAACCGGTTGCCAGTCGGTTGTAGGGCAACGTACAGGGACAGACAACCATTCACGCTCACACTCATACCTAAGGGCAATTTAGAGTGACCAATTAACCTAATGAGCATGTTTTTGGTCTGTGGGAGGAAGCCAGAGTGCCCGGAGAGAACCCACGCATGCACAGGAAGAACATGCAAACTTCACACAGAAAGGCCCTGCCCAACCCGGGAATCGAACCGGCGACCTTCTTGCTATGAGGCACATGCACTACCTGCTGCGCCACCGTGCCGCCATCTGAACAATACATACATTTTAAAATTAGACTTAATCTCTTTTACTGAAAAAACAGATGGAGCCCTAAACAAATGTGTTATGCTAGAGGGCATAAAGCTGTTCGTTTATGAGTGTGGTTTTCAATGCCAAGAACATGGCAGTATGCACTCAAAGAGTAAGAACAGACAAGACAGGGCCAGAGTGAACCCTATGACTGACACCAGTGTCTGATAATAGGGCCTTGTCACTGACATCATCTGACTTATTTAAGTACAGTGGTGGAGTCAAGACTGCTGTACATTTAGAGCTTAACTTTTTAAAGTGTAAATATCATCATAAAAAGAGCAACTGATGATGTTCTGGGTCATATATGTCCGTGGTTGAGGCAGTGTTTTTGAGTTATGATGACAGCTACTACCGCCAGATCATTTATAATTCAACAACTGAAAAACGGTGTTTGTGAAACTTAACTGGTTATTGTGTTCAAAAGCTGGTCAACTAAAGTGTGTCATTATAGTACCACATATTGACACATATATTTAATCTTTGAACAGCCTTGATAAACAGCCACTCTTAATGGGGCAGACTCTTTTCCTTGTCCTCATTTTCTTCATACCTCTCATGTTCAAGGCTGCACTTATGAATATCTCCTTGGTTGCTATGCTACCTTTATCTGTGCCACACTATGAGTCATGAGGGCTTTGCGGTTCTTTTAAACACAGTGACAGTGGCAGTCTGAGGCTGCGGTTGGTGGTATATTGAACCCGTCTCTGTTGCTGAGCTCAGAGAGGCCTGGTATACTCTGATAACCTCACACACTGGCCTCATTCACATCGGTCAGGGATGCAGGCTTCATTGTGTCCTACATGAGGTCATCAGAGTCCGTTTCTGCAGTTTCTGTGTGCTGAACACAGAAGTGCCACAGAATGTAAGTGAAGGCGTTTAGAACAATACTAAATAATGAGAAGAAGGTTAAGAAGAGTGGTCTGGCATCTTCATATTCATCATAAAACGGATAAAATGCTTTATTTATCCAGACATGAGACATATCATAGGTAAATAAGTTAACTACCAAACTAAATGTAAAAACATCTTAGAAAACCAGACATGAGACATTACATGAATTTGATGAATCTTGGGATTATTCTTTCCTAAGTGTTATTTCCCGTCTAACTTAAGAGCTGACTGACTGTCTATATTTGAATGTCCTGTGACTGACTGAACCTCCTCTGAAATATCAGTCTGACCCACATTGATATAGATTATGATATTTACTTCTCTACAGAAATTTAGCCTGTCGTGGTTATTTACCAGGATGTCAAGGATGATAGATTTATTTAACTCTACACTGTTCAAATAAAAAGGGATGAGGTTGATGGAGGTTTGAGGCCAGTCTTCTACTGGAAAAGTTGGTTCTCCCCTTTGTCACTGATTTCTTACCTGTTGCCTTTCTTTTCCTTAATCATAAATTTGTTGTCTCACTTTACCTTTTCTATTTTTTTGATTCCTGACTGCATTCCTCTGCTTCTTCCACACTCATCCTCCTCTCCTGCTGTGCCCCCCCAACCCCGTACACACACACATTTCTGTGTCTTCTTGTTTTCATCATCTGCTCTCACTCACTCTTTCTGTGCCTGCAAACGCTTTCCTTTGCCCAGAGCTGCACACTGAGAGGGCATTGCTGAGATTCTTGTAATAGAGTTTGGTCTTCAAATATGATTCTCCTTCAGCTGCAATAAGGGCAGCTGTCCTCCACTCAGGCACTCCACCCTCCATGATTATTGTTTTTGGGGGCAAGGCTGATGTTGGTCCTTACTCCTGCGCTAAGGTATTTGGGAGATCACTTGGTAATGTTTCACCAAGAAAAGCAAGAGAGTTAGTGTTTCGTTTGGGTTTCATGTAGTTGTAGTAGTAAATTCATGACTCTAATTACTGCCTTAAATAAATGTTTGACTCACTGCATGAGGGCTGATGCTGAGAGATAATATTGACCAGAACAACATATTATTTTTCTTGTGCACATGTGGTAGAAGATTTCAGAGGATCATAACACTGCATGCAAGTTTGAAACTTTTCTTTTTTTAAAGTAGCATTACTTTTAGTGTTGTTTCATTGGAAGATTTGGTGATTAGTTGGTTTTAAACTTAAAATAGGACAAGCAAAAGTTCAGACTAGTTTATTTTCTTAGTTGATGAGATGGTGAATAAAGGGCAGTGTAGGTGTAATGAGAAGCAGAGCAGGCAGGAGTGCAGGGGAGCAGACAGAAAGAGATCACAAAAACACAGTGGACTTGAGGCACAGGTAAACACAGGATTACACGAGAATAAGGTAGACGGGAGCATTCATCCTGTACTAGAGCTTATTTTGGACATGGAATTACAAAGAACAGGGTTATGTAAATCATCTAATGTGATGCAGTTTATGGGAATTGAGATTTCATCGAGAATACTGCCTTTATGGCTGCTACACACTGGGTGCATCTGCCTGACATGCGTGCTGGCTCTGGTAGGAGATACCACTACTTTCATACCATGCAAGTGTGTGTGCAGTGTTTTTTGGCCACATCTCTGTCTTTTTCAGACATGTTGGTGAAGAGAGAGGCACAACAAGGGTACAGTATGTTAATGTTAAGGCTAATTTTGACAATATTTATTTATGCACAGGACACACATTGTCATGAATTATAAACTAGAATATTATTCTAAAGATAATCAAGAGATATCAAAACATGTTCTGATACAACAAATTTGGTGCAATGCCTGTGAGCCAGTTCAGGCAGGTAACTTGAATACACTGATTTTGCACCTGATGCGTTATTATTTAACCATCAAACAAACATCCCATCGAGTAAAAGTCTATTTAATCTGCAGGATTCTCGTTTATTTTCTCTGCTTTGCCGCTGCAAGCTTCCCCCTCCAGCAAGATTTAATCCTCCACCACCCTAGCGACCACTTGGTGGCTCCATCAGAGTTTTTAAGATGCTATCTCATCACTCCTCCAATTCTGCGTTTGAAAAAAACTGCAGGGAGTGATGAGGCATAAAATGACCCCTGCAGAGTCACTGGGGTAGCCAATTGACAATACATCATTTAAAAGCTCTGATTCTTGTGATTTCAGCCACAGAAACCAATCTGGGATACATCAGAAAACACAAGCAGCAAACAAAACCGCTGTAAAAACAATGACATTACTTGTATTTGAAGCCTTTCCATCTGTCACTGGATGAAAAAGTTAACTAAGCATTGATATATTCACAAGATGTCCATAAATTTATCCAAATCATACATTTGTTATATATCCATGCATAGCTATGAAGAGCAGCTGTATTTACTTTGAATTTTCTGCCTGATGTACAAATGTTTCTCTCATTTGGCTCGATAAATGCTGTTAGCCAGGTCCAGGATCCCCAACAACCAATCAATACCTGTGTGCTTCGATGGGTCCCACCATCATTCAAGCCCTCAAGGCTTAAACCAGTTACAAGTGAGAATGGAGCGATTTGACACGGTCGTTTAGCCAATGAAATTCTGAAGATTTGGATATGTGGTAAGCAAAGGTTAACTCAAAGGCTTTAAATCCACTTTATAAAGGGTATTTTTTTCAGAAAATATGCATCGAGGACGACTAATATAACTTTACACATTGCTTACTTGCCATAAACTTTAGAAACCAACCTGGCAAGTTTACAATGCAAATTTAGCACTGAAGTGGTTTAGATGTGTTTTCACCTCGTGAGTGATCGGAGAGGAGCAAAGACAGAGGAGGAGAATGACTCACCATGAACACCGAAGAGGAGGATATAGATTTGGGTGTAGGAGATATTTTGCTCGACAAGTAAGAAATCTCTATTCACGATGTTATGAAAGCTTATCATTGATATACCATTTTGAATTCCCTGTTAGTGGAACTGGTCAACTAAAACTGCTGCCCTTCTGGTGGGTGCACGGTGCGAGGTGTGAAGTGGCACAGTGGAGGGGTGTGTTTGCACGAATCTGTTGTGAGGGAATTTCCTCTGAGGGCTGGGGACAGGTTTATTGTGTAATTAGTTTGTTGTAATTTTCAAACAAATTGTCTATATGAATAGTTTTTTTAACCATCAAAGCACTTGCATAGACCCTTTGTTTGCTTATATTTTAGTCTCAAAACAGAACAAATGCACAAAAATGTATTTTATTCTGTACTTACTCTTTGCCAGTACTGCTGACTGTGAAACAGTCCACAGAAATAGATGCCTAACATTGTAACCTCCATCGAGCCAAAGATCTCAGCTATATGTGAAAGCATTCAAAAATTCTAGCCATTGTACTGTAGGAATATTCAGATGGTTATGGCTTGGAAACGCACAGACATGGACTAAGAAAAACAGGTGTGAAAAATCTTCCTATTTGATTAGGAAAGACTTCAGGCTCTGATCTTATTTTGTTTTCCACCTAATAGGTTCAAGTGAAAGTCATCTGCAGGCACTTGTTTAAAAAATGAGATTAGCAGAGGAGAATCACTTTATTTTTTGTGTGTTCAAGCTGCCATAAGTCAGCTGTAGTAGCACCTAAAGTGATTCTGAAACTTTAGACAGTTACCTTTCAAAAGAGACCAACACCAGGCATGTACCCCAAAGGGTTCAAGAGCAATAATCATTTTACTCTGTGTATGTCTTGAAACAGCATTTTTTGGACTTGACCGGTAAGGGGTCAATTACTTTAAATTAAAAAGCAATATTAGTTTCAAACATACGTTGATAAAGATTGAGGTATTGTTTGATGATTAAACAGTTGATTGTACTTTCTTTTCTGCAACCACTGAGGTAGATTTCCATCTGGTTGAGGCTCTGTTGCTGGGTGTAGAGGCTTTGCAAAAGGCACCCAATGATTTATTGAATCATTTGCTGGAACCTTGTGAAATGGCTGAGGCAGTGACCCCCACCCTGAGGCCTTTATTGTGAGGAAATTTCTCTTTTGGGCTGTCTGACCTCACAGGAAGGACTTGCACATACAGAATAAAAAGATTTATTTACATGACAGACAGTGTTTCCTTTTCTTTGACTTCAAGAAAAAGGAAGGAGAAGTGTCTCTGTACCAGGTGTTGAAAAGAAACTGAACAATAGAAAGATGTGAAGGCAAAGTTAGAGCCATGGTAAGATGTTTTTAGGTCTACTAAAACTCACTTTACTTCTCAAGGAAAACAAAGTCAGATGCTTTAAACGGATTCCATTAAAGGGTCAACAAAAGTTGGTGTGAAGTTATTTTATCATTAGCCTTTGGTGACCTTTTGTTTTTGTTCTCTCGACTTTTTCAAGCATGATGAACCAAGCAAATAGCTTTCATTACACTGAGGAGTTGGCTCTGTTGTGTCCAATTACATGCATGACTTATTTTTTAAACTTGTAGCGCTACCACAGAGAGTTTCCTTTCCTCACATGGTGAAGACATTAGGAAAGAGTAGAAGTATTACTGTCTCTTTAAAAAGATGTGTTTTTTTTTTTAAATGATCCTGTAGTGCGTCCTGGCCTTTGTTATTTGTTTGTGTTTGCTGACTCTGTTCCCTCTGTTTCTTCCTGCCTGCTGTAGGTGAACAATGTGGAGGAAAGCCGCAGCGTGCAGGATGCCCCAACCCTACTTGTGTCAGAGAAGGGAGGTGGGCTGCTCAATGCATCAGCAAACAGCGTCATCTCCTATCCTCCAGCTAAAGCAGACAACAGCTCCTACAATGAGGATGCCTTCGACAACAACCAGTGAGTGACTCTAACTTATAAACACAAATCAGGGGCTGTATTCACAAACTTCCTAGCACAAAGGCTTGCTCCATGTGACCACTGTCTAAGACAAACTCTTTGTATTATGAGTTTTCTTGATATTCCCTGCATTTGTGTTAATATGAAGTCATTTAAATAACATCTCAACCCTTAAAAGAGCTCCTCAGGTAAAAGGCCTTCAAGATTCATGATACTTTCAGATACTTCTAAGAGAATGTAAAAAGAGAACAACTAGAAAATTTGACAGATGTTCTCCAAACAATGGATAATATCTGTTAGATTGAAATTACCAGCTTTGTATAAATGAATATAAATGTTAGCTTGCAGAGATGCTTCTTTGGGAGCATTGTCAAACATTTTGTCAGATCTGTACACTTTAAGTAAAGCTTTCAAATGACTAAAGTGAGATTTGCACTTAAATGTTCATAAAATAAAATACGGCTCACCGCTACAAAGTCTCTGAAGTGTTATAGGATGATCAATTTAGCGTCAGTTACCACTGAGACAGCTTTCTTTTTCATTATTATGGATAAACCAATTACAACTTTAGGTGGAAAGTGATAGGTATAGGTATGGGTACCTGACTTGTCAGATACTTGTGTGGATGCTGTGGACTTGAAAGAGTGTCCTTACTCTAAGAAAGTTTCATTTTTCAGCTGGACAACAGCAACAAGAACTGCCCTACAGCAGCTACTGTAAGGCTCAAAGGAGACATTCATTGCATTACATCTTTGATGTCACTGTTAGCATTAGCGTATGTGATGGAACAGGACAGATAAGGATGTGGCAGCTCATAGCAAAACATATTACTAAAGTTATGCTCGCATAAAACTTTTGACAAAGGAGATGACTTCAGCAAGGCAATTGTGTTTAGTGAGAGATTGCATTTCTGGTTGCATTTTGGACTTGAGCTTGTACAGCACTTTGCTTGTCTTTCTGACTACTTCAGGCTTTTTACACAACAGGTCACATCTACCCGTTCACACCCGTTCACTCTCACATTCACTCACTGATGGATCTGGGTTTCTATCTAAGTTATCATCAGTAGTTGCTAATACATTCACAGCCTTCATACTCTTTAACACAACTGACATAGTAGTAGGAACAATTTGGGTTTAAGTATCTTTTCCGAGGATACATTGACATATGACAGCCAAAGCAGCCAAGCCCTCAACCTACAAATTTATGGTAGAGTTTACTACCTGACTGAGCCACCACTAATTACTAATTAGCTGCATAGGGTGCCAGTTTTCATTTTGGCTCACATTATTGAGCGAGACCTTTTAGAGTGCCGAAGTGAGAATAGGAGGCAGGCCTAATTATGTCAGCCAAATTACACATGAAAATGAAGAGTAGAGAACCACATTTACCATGTTTCAGCCAAAATGTTTGTCCACAGTGGTAGAATATTTAACAGACAGGATAAACTCAGTAAAGATCCACCTCTTTGTGTACTTTTCAGAGTTAAAGCTTCGTTTGACGTGTTTGTGGAGAAACTCACTGTGTTCATACAGAATGCTTTTACCCTGAATTTTTCTTGGATCAGATATAAAATGAATCAAGTCACTGATGTGGAGCTTCATTGATGTTCTTCCTTAACTTTGTATGTCTTAATCTACCATTGAACACATGACTTTTCACCATTCTCTATGCAAAATCTGTGACATGTAAAGCTGAGAAAATATGATAAATGTCATTTTTGGTTTTCATAGTGGTAAAGTTTATGAAGGGTTGGGACAGGAGGGAGATGCAGCCAAAATGTAGCACACACACGGGCTTAGTGTGACAGCTGTTGCATTACAAACTGGAGCTGACACACACAGCAGCTTGCACTCATCAGTGTGTGATTTGTAACTGTTAACTGTTTTTTTGTTCCAAATAGCTTAAATCTTGCTCAGTTGACCTCTGGTTGAGGCATCACTCTCATTTGCCTTTATGACTAACAGTTCTCTTGTTAATGCCTTCACGTAATTCCTTGAGAAACAATGAGGTCGCACACTCAAGAGGGACGGGAACACCAGCAGCCTGCTGACACATTTATCAACGCAGCACAGCATTGGTGCCATTGGGTCATGTGCTGTATGTTTTTGACCCAGTAAACCAGTATACAGAAAATCCATAAGACCTGATAAGAGATTTGATAAAGACTTGGATTGATAAGCAGAACTGATGATACCATTCATACCAATAAAATCCTACCTAACAATGGGGTCAATCACTCCTTCTCACCATGATAAAAGTGTATCCATTTCCTGGTTGCTCTCAAAATGTTCTTGAATCAATGCTAAGCAATGACTACTTGTTGAATTTCTAAAATATTTGTTATAACTTATTTTCTTTAAACATTGTCCTTGATGTTTTTAAGAAAAACTGTTACATGGAGCTGTAAAGTGGCACAGAGGAAACTTAACAGAACTTAATCATCTTTCACCCACTTTTTTTAGATCAGGAGGAAGAGATTGAAAGACAAATGTGAGAAATCTGACCTCCACTACACACTTTTCTTCAAAAAGTCTTGACTGACAAACTGTGTGACATAAAAACAGAAAGTTCTAATAACGGGTTCACGCTGGATTACTGATGTGGGTGCCCGGTCTGGCATGAGAACACTATGGCTTTCATACCAGCCGTGTGTGTGTGCCCCATTGTGACCGTATGTTCCTGCTGTCATAGCTCTTTTTATCCATAAATATCACCCCAATAATAAGATTCTGTAGAAAGTTTAGGAAGAACCACTGTAACTCTCCCTACAGTGACCTGATTTATTGAATAACTGACCAGAGAAAATCTGCAGAATGAAAGCATCTGAATGAACAAGAGGAGTTTCTCCACAGAGGTGACAAACTGAGCTTTAGTCTTAGTGGTACAGACAGGAGATGGAATTAAACAGTTTCTGTCTTTTCAGGGACATGTTCTTCCACTGTGGATATATACACACCTGCTATATTAAAGGTTCCATGTCCTCGTGTGTTTGACAGTTTACATCATGTCTCGGGTGTCTATTAAGCGAGGATTAAAGTTGATAAAAAAATAAAAGCTTTAGTCTCTGCAGAGGATCAGATGCAGCTCTATTTCCCTCCCCTTTGGAAATACTTGGATCTGAGGGGGCGGGGAGGCTACAGGAGGCTATTATAATGAGCTCTGTGCTGATTGGCTGCCCAAACGATGTCTGATACGAAGGGGAAGGAGGGGTTACAGGCCGCAGAGTGGACCTTTAAATCAGTCCACTGCTTGTGACAAAAAAAAACACATGTAGGCTGCAGCTTTATAACTATTGCATGATAAACCCAGGAGGAATAAACAGAAACAGAAAAACATTTCTCTGTGAACTGAGAGCTGAGTTTCTATTCTTAATTTTTGGTTCTGGTTTGGCTGACATACACAAAGCTTGCAGGAAAAAAAAGGCAAGCCTCCTATTCTTGAAATCTATGCGGGACTTGTGGCTTCCACTGGCAGTCTGAAAGCTCTGACATGATAACATCTTTGCCAAAAGTAAAAACACGCACATCATTCAAGTAAAATGTACCTGGTGAGGAATGGCAGTAAAACATGGCATGAGTGCACTTTTGACTAGGATCAGTACACGTGGTTACATACCATGTAATCTGGCTGGTGAGCCAGATACGTTTGATCACATACAGTAGTTCAAAAATAATTATGATTACTATTTTTACAATAAGTCTCATCTGTAAATTCCCTTCAAACAGGACAGAAGCCCAGAGTCTTTTAAGGACAATAAATGACTCCCAAAAAGAGCCAGAACAAAATTGAAACAAGGATTAAGCACCATAATAGTAATCAGTTGAAAAGTACAATGGTATGAATATTGGTTAAAAAAGAACACAGATGGAACAAGACATTTAATTTGAAAAAATGGAACAATGAAAAAAACATGGATTGCGTAATGTCAGGAAAAAAGAACTCACTTTTTAATGATATTTTAAAAGAGGGGAACGTCCCAGCAAATGAAGGAACTTGCAATGTAGCTTTGTCCTCAGCTAACCTAAGGCTTTGTTTGTAAAGCAGAGAATGAAAAATGCTTTTTGTCTGTGTCTGAAAGAAATGCTTTAGCTGGAAATGTCTTTCAGAAGGATAAGTGTGTGTAAAAATCCTATTACAGGATTACGTCTTTTTTTTCTTAAAGAAAAGATTTCAGCAAAAAATAGAAGTTGCAGTATTTGAGTGACTGTCACACAAACGTAGAACCTCCAAACATGTGACTCACGCAAGCAATATCTAATCACAGTTCTGTTTTAAAGCCCATGAAAACATATTGCCCTACCCACAAAAGAGCTCTGCATGTGACCTTTGAGCACTGGCAGGATTAACTTCTCTTGTGTTGTTTTTTTGGTTTGTTCATTGAGAACTTAGAGGAACAGAAAAAGGGCAGGTTGTTTGTGAATAAGCGTGTTTACTTTTCTTCAAAGCTAGAGATGATTTCTCAAGTGTCTTGTTTTGGTTTGCATGACCCTCCTCGGCGGAGCAGTGTGTGCCTGAGAGTGCACTGCTCTTTACAGTTTCATAATACCTCTGTACCTTTGAAGCTTGTGTCAGAAATATGCTCTGAATGACCGGATTAGTGAGGGCTAAACTGCTCAGAGACAAAATAATCAAATTTAATGTTGTACCAGGACGGATTTGATCTGCCACAGAGTACTAAGAATATCATTATTTTGATGATTTTGTCTTTCACAAAGTAAACATAGCAGGCATTTTCATAAGCAGTGGAATGTTGGCCTGATGTAGTGTGCTTTGTTGTTTACACTATTGAGCCTTTTTGGTTAAACTTGTAAAAGCTGCACCTCTGGATATGGATTCCTTTTCAAATCCTACATCCTGGAAAATTCAGCGTGACTCCTCAATCCTGCCCCCTGATCACTGAGATCACTCCATATAACCCTGAGTCATTTTATAGTGTGTGAGCAACAATAATCATGGTTAAAGGTGCTTACCTTCCTCCATAAAGTGTCTGTCCAGGAAATGTTAGTGATTATTACTGAACCCAGTCTCCCAATAGACTTTATCTTTTTTCCTGGTGTCTTTTCTATTGATATTTTATATTTTAAATAAGTTATATTTGGCTTCATTCTGTTACCCAATGTGATTTACATTTCAGTTAAAAAAAATATGTTTTTATTATCAACAAAGAATGACTTTGAGACTTATTCTGGACCTACGTTTTTCCTCCATGAGGCAGTAGTTCTAGCTACTCCTCAACTTAAGTTATTTAAATTCATATTACTATGACAGAATCTTCAATCTTCATGTACTTAGGTCATTTTAATGGGTTGCATGGTGATGCAGTAGATGCTGCTGGGCTTTACAACAAGAAGGTTGCTGGTTCAACTCATCCGCTGGGTGGGACCTCTCTGTGTGGAGTTTTCATGTTATTTCTGTGCTTGAGTGATTTTCTCAAGGTCAGCTGTCCACCCACAGACCAAAAAAGGACTTGCTGGGTTGTGACTCTAAATTGCCCTTAGGTGTTAGTGTGAATGTGAGTCATTGTCTGTCTCTTTATGTCAGCCCTGTGATTTGCTGGTGACCAGTTTAGTATGTTCCCTGCTTTTGCCTGGTGGCAGCTGGGAGAGGCTCCAGCCCCCCATGATCCTAAAGGGGTAGATGAGTAAGCCTACAGCAAATGATAAAACAAATTGCAGCATACCCTTCAGCTATTTCTAACAGTCCCATGACAGTCCAAACAATCTTTATGTGATGATATAGATAGATTTCATGTTAATCCAAGGAAGCTCTCACTATTTTGACCCTGAATAGGCATGTTTTTATTCATCCATAACAACCACTGCCATAAAATCCTGAAAAAATACCTGAGATTGGCCAGTGTCATTATCTTCTTTTTAATTGTTTTTGTGGACTTCAACAGGACTTACTGACTTTTGTTACTTTTCTCTAATTGTTTCAATGAAAGTCATTCATAACATAATTGTCATATTATTGTTGTTTTCTTGCAGATACTCAGAGAGAACCACCAGCAGACCATCAGAAGCCTTTTCCAATGGTGGAGGAACCAGCTCCAGCCCTTCAGAGGACATTGGCGGGGTCCGCAAGCCTTCTGCAAACAGAGGAAAGAGACGCAGACGAAACCCCGAGATAGATGAGTCTCAGTATGAGACTGAGTACACCACAGGAGGAGAAACAGGCAATGAACTCGACGCAGAAGAGTGGGAAAGGTGAGAAATTAGGTCTGAAGCTTACATTTGTATCTGAGAGCTGTTATACACATGACTTTCAAA
This sequence comes from Cetoscarus ocellatus, assembly GCA_037902135.1. Taxonomy (NCBI): domain Eukaryota; kingdom Metazoa; phylum Chordata; class Actinopteri; order Labriformes; family Labridae; genus Cetoscarus; species Cetoscarus ocellatus. Next base: position 94,362 of record JBAMNC010000585.1, read on the forward strand.
TGCACTTTTAGCAACTGATCACACGTGGCTTAACACAAGTGGAAAAGGCCAAAATGGGTTTTTGATCTGATCAGTTGATTTAGTCGACAAAACAGTCTTGGGTATAAAAGACAACATGTCTTTTGTTGGGAAGATGCAAATGCTTGATAATTTGCACTGTGCACGATGCAGTGTGTATTCTGACACCTTTCTATCAGAACCGGCATTAACTTCTTCAGCAATTTGAGCAGCAGTAGCTTGTCTTTTGGAGCAGACCACACATGTGCTTCAGTCAGCCTTGGCAGCCCATGACCCTGTTGCTGGTTCACCACTTTTCCTTCCATGGACCACTTTAGATAGATACTGACCACTGTAGACCAGGAACACCCCACTAGAGCTGCAGTTATAGAGATGCTCTGTCATCTATTTTACTGGATGGAGTTTACCATCCCACTAACTGACATACGATAGTTGAGCTCTCAGCCCATTGTGAAAGTTATGAAGGACAGACCCACACCCACTGGTACTGTATACTATTTATTAATATAGTTTTACCCAAACCAGCCTCTACAAGGTTAACGTTATCTCATCATTTACTGCAAGTGTAAGATTATAACCAAAGGAGAAAAGCTGTTTAAAGAAGTGGATGTACAATGAAAGGTGAATTTACAACAACATCAAATGTCATTTTGGTCATGCTGTCGTACAAGACAAAATTCACCTGTTAGATTAAAAAAGTATAACTAGTGCATCTGCTATTAGATAGTGATTTTAGGTTTTATTTCTTTTGGAAACTTTAGGGTCACATATGTATTTTTAACAAGTTTAAGATGGCCCCAGAGTTCTCTAGAAATTACTATCAGGGATTTTGGCATGGTTTTAAACCAGCCCTGCTCAGAACATACTGTTTAATTCTTCATGAGCTGTGTTTGACCACATCATCCTCAACAAGTGGATGAGGCTTAAACTTGCAGCACTGTGCTCGAATGTTAACTGTGGCTAAACAAACATGTTTAGACATGTTCGCTCCACTTAAGCCAGCTGTGACACTTGGCTGAAGAAGTGTGACCCACTCCCTGATATGAAGTCTGGTTGTGACTAAGGCAATAACTGGGTGCATGTCCATGTTCATGTAAGCAGTAAAAAGATATCTTAGCTGGTCACCAGGGAGGAGGTTTTATACATACATATTTGAACAACAATGCATCACATTTGTCCCTTTAGTGTTTAAATGACTCACATGTATTTTATATTGAGTGTAAGCATGCTCTCTGTGCTGCCTATACACTGTCTGGATGAAAGATTGGAACATCTTTATCTCAGAGCACAGACTGTAGATTATACTTTAATACTGTTGCTCCCACAGGACTAGACCTTAATACTTGGATTTAAATTAACAACTTTAGGATTATAAAATCAAATTCATATGAGAGTTCAGATTTTCAGAGATGAGGACAAAGCTAGAGAGTATACAAACAGAAAACAGACAGATGTCTTAACTGTAAAGTATAAAACAGGCCCTTCAGACTGTATGTTTCTTCCTGTCCGGGAGAGCAGATAATCCTGCGAGGCATGCATTTTCACGTGAGCTAGACTCAGGATGAATTGGGCCAAAGGTACAAAACATGGAAGTCTATGTGGTTTATGAGAAAGTAGTGTTATTGTGGCTGTGGTTTAATCTTTTTAGACTTCAACCAATTTCCCTGAGGGGGTACATTTAAAGCCTAAAAACAATATTGAAACCAGCCCTCAATTTACCACACAATGTTAGCCTGCCAAGTTGCTGTTGCATGGTTATCTCTAATGTCAAACTTTTCTCCCTTCATCAGAACTTACCCACCCATAAGATCGGATTCTGAACGCCATGCGTATAAAAGAGAGTTTGATGCAGATCTGAAGGAATACAAGCGCCTTTGTGCAGAGATGGACGACATAAATGATCAGATGAACAAGCTCAGTAGACAGCTGGACACGCTGGATGACACCTCTGCAAAATACCAGGTCAGATTAAACACAACTCTCAGAGGGAATAGGATCACTGAACACATCTTACTGTTCAAAGAAAAATGAGTGAATTGAAAGGAATGACAGTGCTTAACCATTTAAAAAAATAAAATGGAAAGAAAACATTTAGGAATTTATAGAGGTTGTGCTTTATTAATTTATGCACTACTAGGTTAACTAACTCATTAAAATAAAAATGGTGTATTGTTTGACACAAAACAAGGGAAATGTTTTACATCACAAGTATTGGACTGTCTTTTTATCTAGTTAAGTCCCCACTTGTGTTTTTTTTTACACAAGTGGGGATTTTTTAGATTATCCCTCTTGTTTATCTTCTACCTAGAAAAAGACCCTCAGACGGACTGTAGCTGTACATTTACTATACATGACAAAGACGCACGTGTTTCCGACAGACTGTGCTTCCCAGAAATTACTTATTGTTAAGGTCCCTTGTGAACAAATTTTAAATTCCTTTTTTGTAGAACTGGCATGCAGTAATAACCAGTTTATCCCTCTGTATTCCACAGGCTGTAGCAGAGGAATATAACCAGTTAAAGGATCTAAAGCAGGTGAGAAGACATCTCTGTTCTAAAACAAAGTCAATAAATATTTAAACATAAATGTAATGTTTTGTACTTTTAAAAATTGTTAGATTTACTTACAGCTTCTGTCGGGATTTTTTTTATCTGGTTAAGAAACCGACTGTAATTAATACTGAGGTTTTTGGTAACCTGACACACCAGATGGACCATTCAAGATATTCCACGAGTCCATCTGGGCAACAGTGCATGGAAAGTGTTTGGGAATGGGCAGAACTTTTTGAAAGCATACCTGGCAGTTGATTGGACAATCGTTCCATCAGTCACGTTCATTATGAGCCAATAAGATAATGTGGTAGGCAGGCACTACTGCAGCGGCAAGAACAGAATGTGTGCCACTTGCCAAAAAATATATTTTTTATTGAGAAGTTTGAAGTGTTGTTAGTTTTTTTTTTTATTTAGTAGTGGAATGCTGCCGAGGTCTGACTGAACTGCATGTTAAGTTGTTAGCATCTATGCTAATGTCTGTACACTTTCTGATGTCCTCACATTTGAAGCTTTCACCTTTTCCTCACCTTTCTCTAAAGGATGCTGGTTAGTCCGTGCTGCTTTTGGTCTCTCGCAATTGTTGTAGACTTGAAGATGGATCTGTCTGGTTATTAGAGCTGTGCATCTTCACTAGAACCAGGATTCGATTTGATTTCGATTATTAGGTTAACAGTTTTATTAGATTCGATATCACAGTACATTATGATGCAATATCATGAGTAATGTCCTTGATTTTCCACATCACTGCTTCAGGCTACTTTTTAGATAAAAATACAAGCAGTCAGATAAATATGAACTTATTTTATTAATTATACGTGATTTTTGAGATCAACTACAGCAAAAGTGTCTTAATAATGTAAACCAGAGTAATTAAATATCATAGGTGTCATCTTCATATACTTGTTTTTTCCTTCCTCAGAAACAGAACTGACACTTTGGTCTATCAGCAATCTACAAGATTACACAATTACTGACTCTCTACATTAATGCATCTCTGGGCAACATCCACATCACAATGCATTGATTATACAGATATTTTTGACACCCCTGCTGATTACAGACATTGAATCAGACTGATCCATCTGCACTGGAGGTTTTTTTTTTACCTGGACTGCAGGTAAAGACCATCACTGACAAGATGGATAATTGCTAGATTCTCATTACTCATGTCAGAAACCGCTGCCTGGGGGTTAGTTGTCAGATGAAATGAAACATACATGCACAATGAAGTTGCTTTAAAGCAGCAGTTCTCAATTATTTTATTATTTATTCAGACATGCAAGGTATTATTTTTCAGGGCCTCCCTGCTTGCCCTTTATGGAGTCAATTAAGTGTGCTGTTTAAACACCAAAATTGTAGTGTTTATTTGCACTTTTTTTTATCTGCATATTAAATCAATTATGATAAAATTCTAACTCTTTTTATCATACGAACAATAATCTTTAATTAATTCAATCAATAACCCAAAAGACTGGCAACATTTGAACCATCTTGGCTCATAACACAACATTGATTTTAACATAAAACCCTCTCTGACAAGGCAAATAGCCAATCACAGTTATGGATTTTGGATTGGGGTGGGGATGGCCCTTCTAGAACCCCCTCAGTGTTGCTCCGCTGTTCCCGAATTGAAACAGCATGAGTATTACAATAATTATAATGCAACAAAGACAACATCAAAACAGACCAAAAGAAAAACAGGACCAGCTGACTCAAATTCCAACAAATAAAGTCATGTTTTGAGCAGGGACTTAAAGAGTCAAGAGTGGCGGCAGACTTGATACTGAGAGACAGGTTGCTCCACAGTTCAGTGGCCCCGACAGCAGAAGCACAATCCCTGCTACACTGTAGATAAGAGCGAGGGATTGCAAGGATTCCTATGTCGTTCATGGTGTTGTATACAAACAATGCAAGCTAATAAAAGATCCACAGACTGATTGGGACCCAGTAAAGACTGGTATACTGGTTTGGACAGGACTATATGCTTTCACTACTGTTACTCAGTCATTTACCTGGCTACAATGTTTTGGACCAGCTGCAGTCAGGGCAGGAAGGACTTGCTGATCCCAGAATGTAAGAAATCACAGTTATTGAGCTATTAGGAGATGAATGCATGGATTACCTTCTCTAAGTCGTGAGGGGATTGGTTTTAAGTTTTAAATTGTATGGAGCTTAAGAAGCTGGATTTGACTGCTGCTTTTACCCAGAGATTGAATGTAAAGTGGGTATCAAAAAATAAGGCCAAGGTTACTGTCAAGGGGTCTGGTTTATAAAGTCAGTTGAGAAGAGTTGTTGGAAACCTGTTTGATCACAGCTCTTAGGCCAAAGAGAACAATTATAGGCTGTCCAGTTTTTATATACTCAAGACAGTTTATGAGAGAAGTGAGATCTGCCTGATATTTGGATTGATGAGGAGATAAAGCTGAGTGTCATCTGTGAAAAACTGTTGTAAGTGGTTGTGCTTAAAGTGAAGTTGGGCTAGCAGGAGCGTGTCTAAAGAAAAAAGTATGAGGCCGAGGATTGATGCCTGTGGAATCCCAAAGGTCAGACCAGCATGGCAGAATGTGGCATTGCTTAAATTAAGAGACAGGTTTCATTTTTATATGAAACAAACGAAGAAAGAGCTGTGCCATCAACCCCAATCCAGTGGTGCAGACAGTTGATCAAAACTGTGTGATCAGTTGTGTTGAATGCTCCAGTGAGGTTCTTTTTTTTTTATCTTATGTAAACTTGATTTAACAAGGTAAGCCTTATTGAGTTAAAGAATATCTTTTGCAAGAGTGTCCTGGCCAAGATTAGCAGCAAAGGAAGATACAGAAATAAACAGTTTCAAACAGATGAACTCATATGAACCAGTTAATGTAGAGTCACACTGCATGAAGTCAAGAGTCAAAACATTACAACCCGAAGCATCTTCTTGTAATGTATTTGATCTTCTTTAAAAAGATTTATAGAGACCATCTCCCTAAGACACAAACTTTCCTGCTGCAGATTTGAGTCTGGAGGAGCAGCATATCTGAAACTTCTTTTTCCCATATCATGATGAATTTTTGGGGACAGAAAGGAGTTATAGGTCTCGTGAGTCACAGAGTGAATACTCAATCCGGCACTTTCCACTTCAGTACAATTACTTAAATATGAGGGAAGCAGATTAAGGATTTCCTTATAATTAAGGACATACCAATGACTCAGTCTTTGAGTGGCCAGTGAGGGCCAGCCAACTTGACCAGAAAGAATACAATGATGAGTTAGTGCCTTGAGATCTTATATGAGCCTCAAATCTCCATAATAAATAGTATCCAAAGATTTTAGACATTGAGAAGATGTGTGCATATATAAAAAAAATCACCGTAATCAAGCAGAGGCCCAAAAGAAGCAGTAATAAGATGCACAAGCCTTTTTTTGCGCAATTGCTGCTTTCACTTTACAACTAGTTGCTCAATATGAAAATTAAAAAAGCAGAAAGTCATCCCGAGATGTGACAATAGAAGGCAGGTCCTGTTTCTATTTCTTTTTGTTTGATAAATATCAGAATTACAAAAAAACCTTGGAAAAGAGGTGTTCACATATAATGTCAAAATCAACTCAAATTAAAAGTTCCTCACACGAGTTTAAAAAACTCATCTCTACTCCTGATCCTGAACACACTGTGTACGTGCATGCCCTGTTTAATGATATTAAATGATTCATCTGTGCTGTCTGTCCTCTGCAGACGTCAGACTACCGGGCCAAGAAGAAAGAGTGCCGCAGGCTGAGACACAAACTGTTCCACATCAAGCGCATGGTGAAGGACTACGACAAGAACCACTCGTGAACCCACCGAATCCTGACACTCATACAGCAAACACTCACAGACACAAGCCAAGATACACTCCAACACGCTGAAAGACTGTGACATGACCAAAGTTACCTGTACAGAAACCAGCTCAAACACACATACATAGGGAACATCTTGTATGTCAGTAATAACCGTCTTACACTTGTTTTCCTTCACTCACTCATCACTAATGTACAAATATCCATACTTTATTTAGACAGAACTTGCCAACAAGACTCTGAAATTGGCACTGCCATTGCTGTGAGCTTCAGCTTGTTGTTTGCAATTTTGAGCCTCTTGTCAGGATCGAGGGTGAGAGGTTATTTGAAAGTCACGTCACCTTCAGTCACCTGTGATAACTCTGCAATCTGTTTCTATATCTCTGTTTGCCCTGCAGATTAGAAACTTTTCTTAGTTTTATCTCCTTAGATAAGAAGCGGAGCAGAGTGGAAGAGGATGTAGAAATGGGTGACATAGGTTGCTTGGACTGTTGGGGCGCAAATATGCAGTGTCTTACACCTTGGCATAGCGTTATCTTCGTCACTAAAGAACTTAAGTTGTGCTCTTCATCCCTTCCATGTCAGTACCTGTAAGTGACATCAGTGTCACTAATGGGGTTTCCATCCACCAATTTTATGTACCTTTTTAATTTTGAGCTTTAAAAACCAGAGTGGAAATGCTGCATATTATGAGAAAGAAAACTTGGAATGCAACAACAAAAACGCTTTGGGGATTTGAAAAGTTAGCATATGAATAAAAGGAAAATGAAATTTTCTGCAGTGAATGTAGAATCACTGAATAATCAATGACATACATCAAATCACTGCAGACTTTTTTCATTGTCTCCCAGTTAAACTCACTTTCATCTCTCCCCACTTTGGCTCCAAGGACTGTAACGCCACAAGCCGTCTTCTTCTGGGGGGATAATTTTTTTCTTCAGTAGCACCAACCACTGCTCAAACCTGTTGACTCCAACTTACTAAAAGGAATCAATAATATTTTATTTATACCAATGCCATTATTGATTCAGCTCTTAATTGATTTACTCATTGAGTCCTTTAGATTTTCTGTGTGAAAAACAAGTTGTTTTGCAAGGATCCCTCAAACTAGTTGGTACGGCTTCTCAAATGGAACCACTTGTTGATTGTATAACTACGCATTTTCCTGTAATGAATTTCATAAATTGGGTTGAAATTTTTGAGACATATGAATGGAAACCCCATTATGTGGTTCGGGTACCAAACTTACATTTGTTGTTGGACCATATTTGTTTAGAGAATGAAAGCAGAAATGATCGTAATTATCTCTCTTTTTTTGCTTCAAACAAAGAACAAAACAAAATGGAGGCACACAGTAATTGTTTTACTTGCCTTCAAAAAAGTGGGAATCATAGTTTCAAAATATTTTTCATATGTTGTTTATATTTTATGGCAGTGAGTAAAGAAATGAGTAGGGTTGGCCGCATGAAAAGGGAAATCAAAGTTTTGTCAGAATAGAAGCCCAGGAATCAGAACTGGATAGATAGACTTACAGAGGCAGGGATGGGGGATATGACTTGAAAGTAAAATCCCAAAACAAAGAAATTATATGAAAACAAGTTTTACCTTAATTATGTCAAATTATATCCCAAAACATAGCATATGGTAATTTTGTTGTCAAATGTTCATTTTGTATTCTGAAAGCTGTACTATTTTAACAATATATTAACATGGGAAATTTTTATCAGTATTTAATCTCACAAAAATATATACAAGCCTAAAAATGTGCTCGTGCAAAAAATGCCAGGGCTTATTGTACAGTGCAACAGTTTTTCAGTATTTATATTTGCAAATATTTCTGCAACTTACAAGTGGAGTAAGAGAAAGTCAAGGGAAAAAAATCTTGATTTTAAATCTTCTCCAAAAAACAATTCAGATGAATTGATGTAATCGATATATATCTCTGACCTAACAGACAGATAGATAGATAGATGCTTCTTGGACTATTGGTGAGTTGTAAGTACTACAACTGGAACCTGCTGCAACTATTAGCACTACTAATAGATGGCAGTATTTCTATTGGTCAAAGTAGTATTTTCCGTGATAGTAGTATTACTAGTACTGGCAGTAGTAGTAACATAATTATACTTATTTTTATTCCCTGTGTTACAGAAGCTTATAGCATTTAGATGAGAAAATAAAAATCTGCAGTTTTTCTGAATAAAGGACATTATTATCTCAGGGTTACTAGTGAAGTTTTTATGAAAAAAATCTGTAGTCACCTGATCCTGGAAGACACTTTAATGTCCAGCAGGTCCAAAAGAGTTATGTTTCTGGGCAGCTGATAAGTGTTTTGGTTCCTTAAGAAGGACAAAGTAATAGCAGTACTGCCTATGTTGTGACCCTATGAGTGTCTCCCCGTGTGTCAGACCTTAACCAAAATATTACTGGATAAATGTTAAAGTTGGACCTCGTTTGTGTCTTTGAACACCTCTGCTGGATTTTGAAGTGGGTATTTACTTATTAAAACAGAGCAGATTTGCTCCGCAATTACCTTTTTGTATTTCTGAGACGATTAAGTCATTTATTCAGAGAAATAGAGCATAATTGTGTTTTCTCATGGTGATGCACGACCCTTCTGCACTGGTCTTTATTTAGACAGAACTTTAACTTCCTTATCATGTGACCATCATTATGCATACCCTTATTCGTCAACATAAAACCAAAAGAATACATCCACCAAAACAAATTTGACAATTATCTTTTTTTTTTTCCATAAGAAGAAAATAAAAATAGCTCTGTGCCTTGCTTTTTCTGGTTAAAATGTTTAAAGAAAGAATACATTCATCTTTTGCTTTTAGTCTTTAGAATTCTGTTTAGTGGTTAGTCAAACATTTGTGCCCAGACTCTTTTGAAGGTTACTGCCTGGGCTTAGTGTTTGTCTCCCCTGTACTGACATTTAGACAAAGATATTTGTACTGATTATCAAAGATGCAATGAGACCAAAAAGTGTGCCAACCGGCCAATGAGATGTGTGATGTTTTTGTTTTGTAAATAGTGTTTAAGGGTGTTGTTCTAATGTCCGGCAAAAACAACATTTACAGTATCTCTCTTAGATTTAGCAGATATCTCAGCATTTGTGATGACCTCTTGTTGTTTGTTCATACTGTACTTAAAACCCACAGTGGCTTGTTTTTTAATCATTAAAAAGTGCTTAAGCTATGCAATTCACTAAAATCATGCGGACTGTTTTTATTTTCTATTAAGCACCTCATCAAAATGGAAAACACTGTTTTTGTCTCTGTGTATAAGCTATACTTTCATTTTTAACAATGAAAACCTTCATCTGCTGATTATGTGTTCATTTTTTTATATTAATCCACTAAAATGTGCAAAGTGTTACCAATTTGTGTACGTCTTAAAATTATTCAGACACAGTTTTGATTTGTCCTGCATTTGTATTTTTATGAGGAACATTATTGTCATTTTACAAACCATTTGCGAGCCATTTATTTTTGTATGGATTTATTTTCTTTGATGCTATGATAAGACCATTTTTGTAACTGTATTCTTCCGTAAGGCATTATGTCTGAAAAGTATTCAATTGTGTAAGCAATAAAAATTTCTAATTCTCTAAAACTGAATTAAGCCCCTGAATTTTCCTTTTTTACGTTATGCTGACCCTCAAGCCTTGAAGACATGTTCTTGCTCTTTACCTTTGCAGGGATTGTCCAGTGGGGTGCGCTAGAGGATGATCTTGACACAGGAGCCTCAGATTGAGCTTCTGCTGCCCTCTACTGGTGAGGTACTCTCAAAACCTTTTATTTTACTGTTTTATTTTTATTGAACTTTTTTATTGTTTAGTTTTGTTTCTTCAGGTACATAAATAAAAAAGGAGGGGATGTATTATTATCTTGAGTGTTCTTATAATAAACCAACCCAGTATTTTATATTTCTGTCATATTTTAGGTTAGCTGTGAAATCTCTTTTCTGCCTTTAATCCAGTTTTTATTTAACATATTTGTGTTTCTATTTTGATATATTTTAATCTAGATTACAAATGACTCATTTTTACTTTTTTTATCTGTTTGATTATTTGTTGAAATTAATTTTAACTACTCATTTCAGCCTTCTTATGTCTTTAAGTAAAGTCACATAGCATAATGTGTTCCAACATTGCATGCATCAGAAAAGTGATCCGAAAAGTGACATAAAGTTATTTACTGTAAATACTATATTCTACTGTTAGTGCAACAGATTTTTCATCAACTTCTTGTTACTAAAAAAACAGAGATTTTTTAGAAGGTTTACATCTTCTGTTGGTTTGAATTCTTAGTGTGCAGACCTTTTAATGAAAATATCACAGAAACGTCATTGTTGTATTATGATTGTATCCCATATATGGTGTACTAAAAGGGAAATTCTTTGATAAATACTGCCTGGAAAATGTCAGTGATTGATTTTTGGCTAAATTGGTGAAGAGTATCTAATTTTTTTGTGCTTTTAAGGAATTAAGAAACAAGCCACACATAGCACATTGCTTCCCAAAAGTGGACACATCATTTAAATTTAGAAATAATAATTTATACTTTCAATATATCAGATGTTTTCCCCATCTTCACTTCTGCTCATAAATCTGAAAAAAAAAAAGTTTTTAAAACTTTAAGCCTTTCAACCACTTTTTATACAAAATGTCCCAGTTAAATTAACCTATTTTTTTAATTATTTTTTTTTATTATTGTTGTTGTAATTGTAAGATCATATTCCAAATGTTCTTTCTTAATGATCTGGTACATGTTAGTGGTTATCAACATTCATCACAGTAATTTTAGTTTTTTTGCTGTGTCATTTTAAAGTAGAAAATCCCCTTAGTTGATTCATTATTAGTCACAAGGAATATTGTGTTTTGGCCTCACAATACCAGAATGAGGAACTGCTGTCTGATGCACAATAGTTAAATCCGCAAATCTGAGGCCGGGCCTGCAAATTAAAAGCAAAGTATAAGACATTGTATAATAAAATTCGTTTAAATGTGGCTGTTTTTGGCCCAAACACCCTTAGTGTGATTATTATCACACAGAGCAGTATAGGCCTGCTATGACAGATGGAGTTGAAACTGCAAAACACATTCCTGCTAAATATCATGTCAAAACAACTGTCAATGGAAAAATACCTAAAAGGCTCAAAATGTGGGTCAACAAAAAAATTACCTAAATGAGCTAATAATTAATTAATAAAAAAAAAACTGTATTTATTTATATTTTTCAATGGGCAAGTGTTAAAGTTAACTGGTCATCATCCCCTGATTTAGAAGATGCTTTAAAAGCTTTTGTTTTAAGCTTCGAACAAACTGGGTTCTCTTCTGGTCTTTGTTCTTGTATATTTTGAGAGTAAAGTTGATTTACAGCTTTGTAATGTAGCACTATGTCATCTTTGCTCTAGCAAAATCATTTTAACTGAAGTCCTTCTATTTGACTTATTTTTTACAAATGTAACTATTTTTCAAAGTATATTATGGAAAAGAAATCTTTTCTGTTCTTATACCTGACCATGATATACACATAAGTATTTGAACGTCAAACAATAAAAAATTAATGGGACAGCATGATGAGCAGATGATAAAGTTTTGACAGCCACAGAGGTTGTTTTCACCTTTTAAGGCATACCAACAGATAAAATAAAAAACAACATTGACAAAGAAACACATAATCCCAATATCAACTTTTTTTCAGTCATTTAATTTGGCAAGAAAAAAAACATTTGTCACAGTGAGCTGCAGTTAGTGGCAAAAACACTCATGAACGTGACAGAGTCTCCTAATCTCGTACCAACAAAACACTGTAACCTTTTAAACACATACAACACGAGGAGTACCTTGCATAAGAACAATAGTTATCTGAGCATGACTGTCTGTGTGGCTGCGCTGTAATGAGCTGCTTTTGAGGGGAAACCAAAATCTGAAAAAAATCCAAATAATCTACCACTACTTACATACAAGTAAAGAAACAGTTTGAGATTAATCAGAATAAAAACATCACTGAAACTGCCTTTCTGTCATGATGTGTCAAACTTTGGGTTTCCTCTTTAGATTTACATTTAAAAACACTCAAACAAAAAGCTTAGTGGACAGACAGGTCTACAGGGAGAATATGATGTTAATGTTTTGTGTATTGATCCCTTTATTTTTCTTTAGCACATGGATTTACAATCTTTGTCTGGTGTATAAAATATGAGGTAAAAATGTCTGACAGGGATGTGACCTTGCAAGAGCCAGAGTGTGTTTGGATACATTCACCTCCACTTTGTGTACAGTTGATAAAGAAAAATGTATGAAATAATATAATAAAGGAAGAGCTTAACATTTAGGAAATATGCACTTTTTTTTGGATAATAAAGTAGATACCGGTATGTGGCCAACCAGTTAGCTTAGCTTAGCATAAGGAGTAAAACAGAGGGGAGCCACCTACCAAAGCTTTTAATGCACCCCTAACAAAGACTTTTTTACATGAAAAAACAAATATTATATCTGTAAGGTATATAAAGTGGTGCAGGGACGATGTACTATTATAGGCCAATGCAGAAATTAGCATTGCGCTGGTTCTCTTTACTGAAAGCCCGTGGGATTTTTCATTGTTGTCTTGGATTACTGCTGATAATAAACTCTGTAGCCTTTATTATGTAATGAAACTTACACGTTTAGAGCAGTGTGATAAACATGGTGAACAAATAGTCGTAATCTGAGAAAGTAAAAAGATATTCTTGAGCTATGGAACTACAAAATGGCAGTTCAACTTAGAAGCTACAATATTTTCAACATATAAAATGATAATAAAATAATAAAATGATCAGAAATGCTTGCATAAGGGTCCCTGGGCATTTTGTAGTCCTTTTAGCAGTTTCTTAGCAGCCATCCTTTTCAACACAACAGTGCTTTCAAATTTAAAGCAGGCAAGGTCAGATGCATTTTATAATTTTAAATTAAATTAAACTCTCAAATGTGTTCATCACATACCTCATTTACCCAAAAAGCTATTTGAAAATCTCTTATACTTTCAGCCTTGGGAACCAGGTTGTATTAAATGCTAACTAGCTTCCATGTTTTTGGAGTCATTGCTGCACAACTCTATTGGGGGGTATGAGTCCGTCAAAAACTGCCTGCAGTCCTGTGTACTTGCTAACTCCACAAATAATGAAACATTGCCCAGGCAGTTGTACAACTGTAGCTGCACTGGTGTAGCAGTGCCTCCAAAACTTGTCTCCAAAGTTTCTTGCCTAAAAAAATAATTTAGACCTTGAAATTTGGCATGCCCATACACCCCTGTGTTTTAGTGTATGCTTATAAACTGTGTCTGATCCACCTTTTTTGAGAAATGGATATGGCTTTGGTTCTTCAGAGCTGTGCACTTGTGTTTACTGGGCTGATAAAGACATGCTTGGACACATATCTTCCTCTGGAGCAGGACAAATACCTGTCTCCTATCTGAAGGAGGTAGTATATCCTTACTGACATCATCAAGGGAAATATTCAAACAGGCTTATCAACACCTTTTCAAAAAAGGTGTAGCAAGCAACAGATGAGGAGGATGTATTTTTCTCATGTTGGGGGGGGGGGGGGGGGGGGGGGGGGTGTAGACAGGCCATGGACACACTTTTGTTAAAAAAAATCATGGACAAAGGTGTATTTTGCACAGTATATGTACATATGGAGTTTTGGGATGTTTCTGACAGGTTCAGACGAGCTGCATGGCCCCTTTAGCAGTCCTTATGCTAAGCCACACTGATTTAAGCAAGCTGTAGTTTAATGTTGGCTTTTGAGACATGAAATCTGGATAAATCTCATATAAAATGCAAATGTTTCCAAAAATGTTGAGCTATTTCTCTTAACATTCAAAACATGTCTTGGGTACGCAGTACTTCAAACAGAACAGTATACAATGAAAATGCCCATGTCTTGACTTTGTTTAAATGCTGTTCAAGCTGATAATTAAGAATTCAAAGATATATGTTTGACAAAGTCTGATGTTAATCAAACATGACACTCTTGATAATATATCTGTGAAACAGGACCTTGCTGTGACAATGTAAAGTTTGACAGCAGCCACTGAAGTTCTGCCTTCGAACGTGGCGATGCTTTGGCTTCTCTTTGACTCAAAAACAGAGCAGAGGGAAAAACACAGAGCCTGGGTTCAAACGGGTCACATGAGGGGTGAGGTGGGAGGAGGTAGTTCAGGCACATGGCCTCGTTTCAGAGTCTGAACTTTAGTTAAAGCCCTTTTTTTGTTCTCCAAAGTGAGACTGAGAGAGATCAGACAGAGGTCAGAGCAGAACAGTGAAGTGCTGCAAACATAAATATAAAGACAATGACACATTTAGTTCTCTAAAAGCAGCTTTGGTTTACTTTACACCAAACTCTACACAGATTAAAAGGAAAGCTGATCTGTACACTCACAAACAGCAGCTTCTGAGATCCCAGTTTGTATTCAAAACATTCATTTTGTGCTTGTATGAAGCGCTGATTTCTCCAAGTCTGATCTCTGTCTGTCTCACTCTGGACTCAGCAGGGCTTACTGTCCCGGGACGTAGGGCCAGCTGATGGAGCTCCCTGATAGCTGCATGTCTCGGATCAGCGTCTCAATGGGCGTCTTGCCCACCAGTCGCATGAAGAAGAGCTGGGAGATGAGGTTGGCGGGTACGGCACGCAGAGCTGGAAGGCGCAGCAGTAAGCGGCCAAAGCGCTGCGGCTGGTTTGGGTACTGCAACCTCTCATACTCAGTCAGGGCAACCTGGGCTTTCTCCTGCAGGGACTCCACATGAGCCGGGTCAGTCAGCCCGCATGCATCTGAAAGACAAAGAAAGATAACATTATTCTATATTTTTGCCTTTTTTCTGTTTATAATAATACATTTTATTTAAGGGCGCCTTTCATGACACTCAAGGTCACCATACAAAGATAAAAAAGTGCATTAAACAGGCATAGAAACAGGTATAAAAAACAAACAATACAGTGCAACAGACAGTGCCAGAGATCAGAGGGAGTAAGACAGCTTGAACAGGTGAGTTATGCACCTGCTGTGTGTATCAGAGCACTTTTCTGGTCACCTAACAACTTAAAGAGCTTTTTTTTCTGTGTCCATCTGTATTTGCACATCTCATTCACAGATTTACACGACACAGCAGCAAAAGTAGAAGTAATTTGGGGTTAAAGGTCACATATTTGAATCCTTTTCAGCAAGTTTACAGATGAAGTCAAAGCATTTTTTTTAAGTTACACTCCAAAAATACACTCAGATATAAGATTTTGGCATACCGCTTAACCCCTCTGTTTCAGCCCAGTCCAAAACAAGCTGTTTTAGTTGAAATCCTCGTGAGCTGTGTTTGACCACATCCATTCTGAAACGTAAATCTGAATCCAGCTTCACAGCATTGTATTCTAATGCAGCTGGATTTGTGTCAAACAAACATCTGGCCAAGGGAATTCTCCCATCAGAGGGAGCTGACATATTCCCTAATGACACTGTTGGGTAAAGTTATCATACAGACTGTTCAAGCATGCTAAAATGTGGAGAAAGGATCAGAAGGAGAGGTGGGCATTATTAATGTTGGGAGGGGATTGTACACAGGCCAATATTTTTGTATAAAAAAACATTAAAAGAGGATTCTGCATAATGTCAGATCTTTAAGTGAAATGCTTCAGGACACAACATAACCCATCAGGTCATATTGATGTGCTTCGCTTTGTGCTTGAAATTGGCTTTTTTGACCACTTTCTTGGACATATCGACCAACAATCTTAGAAAATGGATATTGGATTGATGCCTTGACCCTTGCTTGGACTCAAACATTTTTTTGGACAAGGCTTAAGAAGACAGCACAGCTAATTGCAGATGAGTGAACTAGCTGCTAGGCTAACAGTTGACCCCTGGGCTGGCAGCTGACTAAGCTAACAGCTGACTGCGCCAAAAAACAGCTAGTGCAACTGGCAAAATGGGTCCAAGGAGGGCACCAACATCAAGAGAAGTGTAAATTTATTTATTGGGCACATATACATTTTTTTCTTTCTTGTTAATGCTTGACCACAGTTGTCTGAGGAATTTGTTCTTTTCTTTAACTTTCATTCACACATTCAAAATTCAGTATTCAATCAATAACTACTGAGGCTAGGATTAAACCCCAGAGTGTCTGGCTGAGAGTTGACCAACTGTACCATTGCTGCATAGTTAGCTCACTAAATTGTAAATGAAAACTTTTAACTTTTGTAACGTTATTGTTGAAAAATGAGGGTTACTTCCATGCAGAGTCCTCACGATTACTGGTATCAATTACACTTTAATAGCAGTTAAATACATGCTGTCCTAGCTTAGCACCAACATGGACAACTAAAGAGTCGGGCACAAGTCCCACATAAAAACATACTTTGTTGTTCAATATTATTTTGGACAAACCATCAGACCTTACTCGCACTCTCCCTCTGTTCTGATGTTCTGTTAAATAAAGACTAGAGGTTATAGTGACTATCATCACGCACATTTCCATGTCAGAACCTTCCACACTCACCAGGTGAAAACAGTGCTATGGCTTTGAGGCAGCTGTACTCGGCTGTGTCCACCTGCAGTCGGTTCAGCTTGTCCACCTGGTCCTGAAAAATCCTGACCTGGTCCATGAAGGAGACGACGCGCTCAGCAGACATGGGGGATGAGTGAAACCCTGCAGCTGCCAGTAGAGGAGCCATATGTAGAGGCAGAGCAGACTGAGCAGCGTTCAGGATGAAGAGCTCACTCCAGCTCAGCCTCAGAAGAGCCACCTGAGGGGTCAACAGGAAACTTTTATAAAGGTCCCTCAAAACAAGTACGTTAGATTTGATCAAGGACACATGTTTGAGTTAGATAACAATTAGGCCTCTGCTCTATTATATATTATATATGCTAAGTACGTGATTATAATGTGACAATGAGACAAGGCAGCAAAAGTTCATGTATGCTTCATCATGTCATCATATTTACAGACTTTTACTTATTCTAGCATATTTTATGTTGTATTTATTGTTGGCATAATGGATTTAAGTGGATGAAAGTTTAACTGCTGATAGAAAAATAAATGGCAACCATGATCATTTATAAAGGGAAAATTGCACATTGACTAAAAGCATTTGGAAATCTGTCCACACTTTGGCTGCAATTATTAATGCTTTATTGTAGGTGGCCAACTGACTAAGTAAATAAAATAAATCATAATGTCCTTTAAAACAGAAAATAGTTTATGCCTTTTTTAATTATAAAAGCAGAATAAAAGGTATCATTTACCATCAGAGAACTTTTCAATTATTACCTTGAAAGAACTCAGAGTGTTCATCTTTAATAAAGGATACATTTTAAGACTAAAAATAAAATATACTTCCAACTTCATCTCTGACTTGTTTTTTTTAATTGAAGTTGGACAAATGGGTCTCTAAAGTATAAATTCAGCTTTATGCAACTATTAGCTGTCTCCACCTCACATTTTTTCTAATTCAGTGCTTCCCAAATTGTGGGCTGGGCCCTTTGGTTCGCTGCGAGAGGTCATTTAAAACAAGTAAAGACCACAAGCTAATTTAAACCATGTATCAATTCATCATAATTTCATCATAAACTTTGACCTGTGAAGGGTCAAAGTTTACGTTGATCCACTGACGTCACACATCAATCACCACCACTGGTGCCAGCTTGAGCCCTTACAGCATCACTTGTACAAAAGTGAGACAGTTAAGTTTAAAAGATCAAGAAAATAAAAAGATGCTTGTAAGTACAATGTTCTCATATTATTTATTAATCATCAGAAAATAATTACTGTAAGGAATCATCAAAAGTAAAAACCAAAGCATACAGTATGTAGCCTATTCAATACATAATATTTATCATTTTTAAGATTAATAGCCCTCTGTAATACTCCTCATCTTTTGGGTAACCCTTAGGCTCAAAAAGGTTGCTGACCCCTGATCTATGTTGTCAGATAATTACAACGGGTGTCAAAGCGTAACTGGTGTTGAATTATGTGGTGACATTTTTTTCCAAACATCTTATAACAACACTTTCTACCTGATTGGAAGACATTAAAGGTTCAAGAAAAGAGTTTGTAGAGTCTCAAATAAGTTTAAAACAAGAATATTGAAGAAAATGTAGCAGCAAGCTTAGGTGAGATGTATGAGGGGTTTTACAGACTCGAGATCAATTTAAGGTTTCAAAATGGTGTACTCAAGTTTGGTAAGTGCTGCCCTTAATGGCCTCTTTCTTTATTATGATCTTTGTACTTGTGTTGTCTAAATTAAGCAATTTGATGTGTCAGACTGAGCTCCACAGCACTTAAGTTATCCCTGTTTATGAAGATGACTTTGTTGTCCGAGCATACCTCAATTGTGTCTTCACTTTACAAGATGGTAAAAGTTTAGATCTACAATACGTGGTTAGTGTTTTATTTCACATAGGAATTTTGTGAACAGGTAAGAGGAAACAGTCAGCAGGTGTTGGTAGTCCTTACTGACCTGTTCTGATACTGGGAGTTCTGGAAAGTATGGGATGTTTCTGGCCCACTCGATCGTGCTGAAGAGGAGCCGGGCTGCCAGCTCACAGATGCTGTCGATGCCCATGACGGAGGCTCCGCTCGCAGATGCCTGCATCTGGGCCTGACTATACGGGGCCCCGTATCGGCTGCTGGGGTACGGCTCAGCCCGTAGGAGCTGTGAGATGAGTTCGGATACCGGCTGCCCATTGAAGTAGTCTGCCCCAATGTGACCTGGTACTGGTCCTCCATGTCCTCCTGCTAGGGAGTTTGGACTGATGCCTGGGTGAGAGGAGGGGACGCGACCCCGCTGGACTGCTGCGGAGTGAGAGAGGAGAGACACAGCAGGATGAAAATCAGATGCTTTGACTGTTAAAACTGAGATGATAAACACACACTCAAACACATTTTAAAGGACAAAGATAGAAAAATAATAACCAAGTGATTGGCGTGGTGTTGACTATGCACAACTCAGTTATCGTCACTTAAGTAATTAAAATAAGGTCAGTTAATGAACTCACCCTCTCCTCTTTTAACAGCTCAATCACTCTTTGGACTGTTTGTACAAGTTTTGATTTTCACTGAGCTTCACTCATTTGTGGTTCATATCCTGGACCACTGAATCTAACAAATAACCTGAGGGGCAAGTTTTCCTTTGCGTAGATTATTCCTCATATTTTGCTATCATGTCATTCAATGGGCAAATTGTGTCAATAAAAATGACACGAGTGTCAATAAGCCTCAGATCAATGATTGAATTTTGATACAGATGTAGGCAGATATTCTTTATATAAAATATGCAATAATAAATTAGACAATGCAACAATCCCATGTCTCTCTTTCATATTTAATGATTTGTGAGTTGTGATAAACAGAGGTGGAAAGTACCATACAACTGCAAATTCTAATAATTAACAAAAACATGTGGGGTTTTGCAGTCAGTTGCAATATGGTGGAAATTCTTTTAATTTTTGTACTGCTCACATGTATTTGTTAACCTATTTTCAAGTTTATGATGTATCAGGTTTAAATATATGTTGCTTAAATCATGAAACTGTATTGATGCAACTCTGCATTGATGCGTCTTCATCTAAGTCTACATCACAGTGCATCAGTTATACAATTGTTTTTGACACCCCTTGTGTACAACCTGCTAAGGTAATGTTACAGGGGTTAAGTGGCTACTCACCATGAGTAAAAATATTGTGTCCCATAGAAGTTTGAAAACCACTGCTCTAAACTGTTGGCCTGTTTAATTATGTGGAATTATAGTCATATCATTTACTTTAAGTATTATCTGCTCAGAGTATCTGTAATTTTACTTGAGCACAATTTTCAGTTCTTTGACACCCCTAGAGATAAATGGAAGTACAACTTTAAATAACAAAGTCAGTTTGTGTTTCCCTCTTACCATGTTTCAGATCTTTAAATAATAAGTTAATGCTGTAATTTGAATACAAGCTTTTATGTGTGCTTGCCATTAACCACAGAGTTATTGTGTTGTTGATTTATTAAGCTTATGAAGCAAACTGAGTCAATCTTTAAAAGAATATGACCACACTCAATAAGAGGTGCAAATAAAAGTGTAGATATGAAACAGTCGTATTCAAAGATATGAATGTAATGGCACTATACTGTTTACTGTTCAATTCAAATACACAAATGCCCTCCCCACACACAACACTTGCATGTTTGGATATCTGTGAATAATGGCACAGTTTCAATAGTTGTCAATATTAACTTAAAAAAGAAAAACTTCATGTACACAGTCTATGTTTATATAGTCACGCCTTTTCACCCTCACCCATGACAACTTGTTTTAAGAGGGAGCCCAGAGTGAGGCCCTTTTTACACGGAGACGCTCTCACCTGAAACGCAAATGTTTTTCCTTTGTGTCTTCAAAAACGATTCGCATTTCAGTCGTTCTCGGAAAACGCTGTAGTGTGCATGCCAGTCCAGGAGACGGCGATGTAGATTTGCAGAGAAGCAGCGCTGTTACAACACGCGTACGAAGATGACAAACTTTTCACAAACAACAATGGCGAGTGGTCGCTCGAAGACGCAGGAGTTTCTTGTCTGGACAACAAATCTGTCGGGACGACAAATTTGTCTAAATAGTTTTGTCTGGATAACAAACCGAGCACGGTAAGCATCACACATATTACTCGGTAGACGGCCGAGGCTGATGTTGTTCCTGGTATGCGTGCGCAGCCTACATGTGAAAGAGTAATGCACGTGCGTAAACATCAGTGTTTCCTCCTGAAACGATGAATCCTGTTTGCATGAGGCCGGGTGGAGATGCGTTTTGAGAATTCTCTGCCTTGGACCCTGGTTTCAAAAGTTTGAGGATTCAAGCACTCCGGGCACTGGTCTCTAGTAAATGGGAGGCTAAAACGCAATGAAAACTCTTCGGATACGGCCGAAAACGGAGTCGTGTAAACAGGGCCTAAAAGTGACCATGTTGTCCGAATTCAACCGTCTGCAAGAACATATCAACCTCAGTGTAAAACTTCTGTTAAGTTATAATTTATATAAAAGAGAGAGTGGATTTCCAATGTTTGAAATAACCATCCAGCCAAAGACAGAAGAAGGAGGGGGATCGTATCATGGAACACACAAAAAGACGTAAGACTTACATAACTGCTTTTTGGCGGCAAACGATGTTTTCAAGCCAGTGAAGTTGTGTAAAACATCGACTTGAAGTAACTTTAAGCTTTAATAATATGTCACTGGGTGTAAATGCGGACTTTGTTTGACAGAGTTGACAGTTTCCGGTCAATAACTCCAGGGTAAACGTCCCTATTAGAATATTCTAATATCGTTGCTGGGAGACTGGATGGAGCGTTCCAGTGAATGGGTAAAGTGTGCCCTCATTCTGTTCTTACAGGTACACATAGGCAGCCTCTGTAATTTGTTTGTTTCAGTTTTTGGATATACGATAGTGTTTTTGAATGATTCAGTGGAAATAACCGTCCTATTTATTTTCTCTACATATAATCTTGACCCTTGAACAAGCAAGCACATTATTTATTTTTACTTGCACCAACTTTAACTGCTGACTACAAATAAATACTGACTTTTAGTGGTTTTCAAATGGTGCGGAACACTTATGTGCCTTAATAAGTCCAGGTGTGCTACAGGAATTACTACAACTAAACAGCAGCTGGTGGGTTAGTTTTGCAGTTTTATCAGTTTGTTTATTAAATGGAGAACGGATGACAACACTTCACACTGCTTTGTAGTAAGGATATTTTCACTCCACTTTCATCATGTTTTGACCAGAGTTTGTTTTATGACGGTAGCCCAGTACAAGCCTACAACATCTGATTGTCCTGTAATAAATATGATTGATGGAATGATTATCTAATCACCTGTTGGATATGCTTCTGAAAGGTTCTGCCCTCCCCAAACACTTTCTATGGGCTGTTGCCCAGATGGACTAGTGAAATGTATTGAACAGTCCATATGGTGGGCCAGGTTAGATCAGCACTGAGCAAAATACCAAAGCTTATGGCAGTTTGCCATAAAAAAAAACTATAACTCCAAATCATGTGCTTTTAAAACATTAAACAGTTTTGAAATCAATAATCTAATTTTTTTTCTAACTTAACAAGCTGGCAATAAAGTCACTATTCTATGTTCAAGCTCAGCTCAGAAAAAATGAATTTAAATAAAGTGCTTCATGATGTGTTTACATATAACATAAAGAGAGAGCTTTTGTTGAGAAACCTTAATATATCTAATTTTAAATATTCAATTTATTAAATGGTCTTTTTTGTTTAAGTAGTAAAAGTAATCATGTACAAAATAATCTCATACTATAGCTCATATTACAAAGGTTAATTCACATGGATACAAATATGGTGTTCCTTGAGATTTTGACTGTATTTTTGGTATGTCTTGGGTGAAAAAGCTTGAAAACCACTGCTCCGCAGTACTTTCAGCTAAAGCAGGGGTTCTCCACATGACCTATAGAAGCCCTAGGTGACTATGTATATTATTTATTTTGCTCTATTTTGCTGTGATAAGTCAGTTTTGGCAGTTTTCTTGAGCTCTGAATATCTTAATCTATATCCATCATCATACCAGTTATTCCTTTGGGCGTTGCGAGACGGCTGGAGCCTCTCCCTGACACTGGGTGAGAAGCAGGGTACATCCTGCACTGGTCACCAGCCAATCACAGGACAACTGAGACTAACAACCTTTCACCACTCACACTCACATCATGGTAAATGGAGTAAAATAAAATGCAAGCATACGTGTCTTCCAAGGCATCTATAATGATGCACTTTTTAAATGTCCTCCGTCTTTATTACCTTAGCCAAGGAGGTTATGTCATGTTTGTTTGTGTTCAAGATAACTTGAAAAGTTATGGACGGATTTGGATGAAATTTTCAGGAAATGTATGGAATGGGATGAGGAACAAATGATTAGAGTTTGGGACTGGATCACCATC
This sequence comes from Cetoscarus ocellatus, assembly GCA_037902135.1. Classification (NCBI taxonomy): domain Eukaryota; kingdom Metazoa; phylum Chordata; class Actinopteri; order Labriformes; family Labridae; genus Cetoscarus; species Cetoscarus ocellatus. Next base: position 117,714 of record JBAMNC010000585.1, read on the forward strand.
TGGATCCAGGAATTTTGTAAGGATTCTTTAACATTGCGAGATAGGACCATTTTCGGCATTGTGCCTATAACTCCACAAAAAACCTACCTTGGCGGAGGTTTGCGCTCTCCGAGTGCTTTCTAGTTTAATTACATTTGTTTCACCATTTTAGAAAATTCAAGTCCTGCTTTCTCAGTGAGGTGACGGTGGCTGGTCCTGAGGCTAGAACCTCTGTTATACAGCAACATGCTCCATATTAATGTCAGAAAAGAAGTTGCATAGCTTTTGTGGTGAGGACTGCATGTGTGAAAGTTTGCAGCTCTGTGTGTATTAACTTTGCCCTTTAACATGTAGGTCCATGTTCCTGCATGAATGACAAGTAACTCCACACCTACTACACTTCCAAGGCCGGGCTAAAGGTGAAAAAGACAGTTCCAGGTAATGTGGAAACAGCACATACTGCGTCACAGCCACAGTCAGCATGGTTCATTAATAACCAGGCCCAATATAACCCCTGGCATACCGTCACCTCAGTGCACATTATGTATGGGACAGCTCATGGTATCCACTGACACAGACTGAAATAGTAGTGCTCTTAGGTTAAAGGTGACTAGAATACAATTACAAACGCTGAAATGGTTTGTGATAAGATAATGAGGGGAGTGAAATAAAACACCTGGGAAAAGGGGGATCATATCTTGTTATCACTTCAACAAAAAAAGTAAATTGTAGTTATGTATACAGTGTTTAATGGGGAAACTCCGACCCTGTCCGTGGGATTTTGACAGAGCAGAAGGACTGGAGTGAATTTGTTTTTGCTTTTTTTCTGTTATGCAAATTTAACATGGTCGCCTCTCGTTGCCTTTCGTCCCTGAAGCACAGCAGCTGCTGGGCGACAAACACTAGGCTGAAAACATGCTTTGGTTGACAGTATAAATATTGTGCCTTGGATTACTGGCAAATGTCAGAGGCTGGTTCTGCCATAGTAAGCAGTTTCTCTGTGAATTTACTAATTTTGACATTTATGTATTTGCATGTGTTTATCATATTTATTCTGGTGTGAGCTTCATAGGCTTAAGGGTGCTTTGGCACATTTTGGTAGTTAAATATCTGGATAAGATGGTTTAAGACGTCAGCACAACTTTATGAATATATTGCTGATAATTACTTTAGTTGCAATAGTATTCCACTTAGAAGCAACAAATATGAGTTTGTTACTTGATTTTACATTTAATGCAGCTTAAAAGCCCTTCTCTTACCTATTTTACATACAAATTTGATACTCTGTCACATCCCTGCAATATTTATCGCTTGCTCATTTTTATTCAAAGGTCTGTATTTTACAGAAAAGCTCTTTGGATAATTACTAATATATCTAAGTAAGGTAATAAAGAAACCTCCATCTCCACCAGTGAGTGCTTGAGCCCTGACAGAGTCCAGTTGGGCTCCAAGTTCTGAAAAACTGTGCATCAAAAGGCTTGTTCATCTTTCACGAACATACATATAAAGCACATCATATTAAACAGAACAAACTCAGCTAAACGCTCATATAAACCATTTTACCTGAATCACAACTCCAAGCTGAATAGTCACCACAAAAAGGGGAAAAATAATATAATATGGCTACATAACATAACATTTTGCCTCTGGCAACATACTAAAAACAAAACGTGATGAATAAGAAAATAAATTAGAAAGTTAGTTGCATGAAATGATCAGTTAGGCTGACATTTCAGTACATTTTTTGCTCTAAATTCCTTTCTTTAACCAGTAGATGGCAGCATAACGTTTTGTACCTGAAAAATGTCAAATTTAGCCAAAGACGCCTGATTCATCTGTACTAAAAACTCTCTAATTTTGCTCTGACTTACTTCTTATGTTGAGATTTTTTGCTTTAGTTGCTTAAGACTTAAAGTTTTGCAGCATTGCAAAGAGGTATGTATTGTAAATTTTTGTTTCAGGTGAAAATGAACTTCAGTTTCTGCTGCGTGAAAACTTCATTTACTCTCAGTCAGCCACATGTATACCCAGACTTGCACACCTGAACACATCTCACAAATGTCACCCTCATTATGATACTTTCATTATCAAAACAAACCTTTTAGCCATTTAGATGTATTTTATTAATTATGGGTGTTTGAATTTTTAGGCAGAGACCAAAAACGAGGGTCAGGAATCAAAAGGTTAAAACTCCAAATATTTCTTACCAACATCAGCAATGACAGTCATTTTACTGGATTCAATCAAACCTACATGCAGCGATATTTGGCCTCTTAAGGACAGCACATCAAGTGCTGCAGTGTCATTGACATGACAATCAGATTTCATTTGAATCTCCTATAGATTATTATTAGTAATAATTTCAGGTTGGGATGTTGGCTGACCAATCATTGAAATTCACATTTCAGTTTTTTTAAATATTGATGGAAAGATATAAATAAAGTCAGAGCTGAAAAATGATATTTGGAACCTAAATTTATTCTGTATGTCCTTTATGAAGAAGACCTACCCAGGGTCTGTATGACTTTTCACAGTAACAAACTGGATCACAAACAGAATAAACAGAATAAGTGTTATCAAAGTTAAAGCTTTTTTAATGGATTAATAGTTAACCAATTTTGGGGGTTTTTATGAAGTGTACCAACCTCTTATTGATACACACTGTTTGAAAAATTACTGGTCTTACAGGGTGTTTCCTGTTAATGTAAATGGAAAGTATTTTATCCAGTTACAGTAATGTGACAATATTCAGAGGCTGTATTGTGTGCCTTAAAACTTTAGCTTGTTTTTTTTAGCTGTTTTGAATAGATCTACATCACTTGTGGTGGGACAGCAGCAAAAGCATTAACTGTAAGATGCTAGACTGGTTCACATAGACAAAGGGTGGTCTGAAGTTGTTTGATTATTTTAGGTATTACACGTGCTCTTCATCTGTTACATTAAAATTCTAAATGACTCATTGAAGAAGTCAATATTACAGGAGTCAGAAAAAGACTCTTTTTTGCCAGAAGTTTAGCATTTTAAGTATTTTTCGGCTGTAGTTGTGAAAAGTCCCCTCTGCATCTACAAGCTGTGAAATAATCCCCTTTCACCCTCACAATCCCCACAGCTGTGTTACCTTCTTTACGCATTCCAACTCTGAAACATTTCTTCAGACGACAGTATTGGCACTGGTTGCGGTGATGCTGATCGATTTGGCATTCTCGATTTGATCTGAAAAGAAAAGAAAAATAAGGTGTTAGTCCTTAGGGCTGGATAATACAGACTGAAAATTATTGCTTGGTATTTTTTAAGCTTAATAGAAAGTCAGGATAGAAAACAAAAAACAAAGTCAGCTTCAATTCAAACCCACGTGGACCAAATGTCACACAGACTCTTCCATGAACAGCCAGCAGCAAATGTTATGGACATGGAAACGACATAAATGTAACCACTACTATGTGATAAAACTAAAAAAAAAAAGACAAATGCTCCTCACATTTAATATTATAAGTAGAGTAATTCCCTTTTTAAGACTTAACACTGGAAACTGATTGTCACGTGGTTTATAGGATGGTTAAAACGGGGTCACAACAAAAAGTCAAAAAAGAAAAATCTACAGAAAAGATGTACATTATGCAGATGTAGATGTATTATGTATTATTTCATAGATTTAAGAGACAGAAAAACTTTGTTTTTTGAGTTTCAGTTGTTTTGAATTTGAGAGAATCAAAACTCAGGATTTTCAAGTTGAAATGTTAATTTTAAAAGTAAAGCTTGAAAATATCATGTTTAGAAGAGATGTAAAATAAGCCTAAAGTGTCATAACATTTACCAGAAGAAAAGCTTTTGTTGTGTAAAACCTGGGAAATTTCTGATACTTTTTTTGTTTTGATTTAACAACTATATTTTTAGAAAAACTAAACTCAACCAACAAAAATTTCAAATTTAAGAAGTAATAAATACATTTTTCAAGAAAAAAATGTTATTTTCAAGTTGAAATCACAGTCTTACAAGATATCACACTCAGAATTATGGTGTCTAATATGTTTGGGATTAACTGAGTCGTAAATTTAAGTGAGAAAAAATGTTTTTGTGTGTCTAAAAGTCAGAAAATTACCAAAAATGAAACTCAGAATCTTTTGAAAGATGTATATCTTTGAGCTGTAAAAGTTGCAAATTTTAAGCTAAACTGAACAGAATTTCTGTGTCTGAAATATTTTGATTTTAAGATTAAATGTCAAAAAATTTACCAGATAAATCCCAGAAATGTCAGAATCCTCCAAGAAACCAAGACTTAGAATTTTGGAGCCTAATAAGTAGTAAATTTAGAAGCAAATAATATTTTACGAGTTTTAACCCAAAATTTTCAAGGTTTAAAAGACACAACAGCCAAGTTGGAGGTAATTCATACCGACAAAGCTGTTTGCCTTGAGTAACACTCAAAGTTAAGTTCTGATCAAGTCATACTTTTTAATTGGTCTTAATGAAAAGAGGATAATTGAGTATAGCCCTAAATCATCACATGATCATGTTTCTGTCTCTCTATGGTACTTTTCCTTCTCGTTTCAGCTAACGTGGCAGCAACCCTGAACCCTCATGTCCAGTTTTGGCTCCTTTAATTTCTTTAAATCTAGCAAATGTTGGAGGCTTTCTTGAAAATTAGCAGATATTTTAATGCTGTTTTATTCTCAAGTGTGGCCCTAATACATGGTTGTACATTTAATGATTCTTACTGTGACCAATTATTTTGCAAATCATTAAGTCAGGCATTTTTTAGATCAATCTCAGTAGATTCCACATCACTGTAAACAAATATATCAAACTATGCCAAAAATTGGAATTTTAGTCCAGCCCTGTTTCTCATAATGAAGCAGGCATCTCTCTGGTAAGCTTTAACATTATTCTAGTTTCCAGTGAGGAGGTGAAGTCTGCTTCAACATCTTTGTCTCCTCCTCTCTATCCCCCCCTCGCTGACCCCTGTGATGAGTGAACTGTGAGAGCCAGCGTTGCTGAAAGGCTATCAAGGCTGTGACCTTTGTAAATCATCAGCCCAACACGCCCTTGTGTTGCTGTTTACAGCAGGGCGAGGTATGCCAACATTTCACACAGAGCCTTTTTCAGCTCCTGGAAAAACTGAATAAAAAGACACATTTGCCTCAGAGCTGCTGCATTATCAGGCTGAAAAAAAACTATATTCAGAGGCTGTGAAGAGACTTTATAAGGGTAAGAGATTGAGTCGCAACAATGTGTTCCTGTGCTGAAGAATAATGGTGATGTTGACCTTCTGAGGCAATCCATCCTCACATGACTGACCTTCAGGGCTTTCATTTCTTTTTCTTTTTTTCCTGGAGCTGTTTGTTAGACATGTCCAAGGTTAGAACAAATTATTCTGTAGAGAGACATGGACATACCTGCTTTCTCTTTCATGAATGTGAATAACTTTATCATGGCTTTACTCAAAATGGTCAACACTTTTCTTTACCATGTGCTTTAAAACAGTGTACTTTTTGTTGTTGTATTAAACGATCGTAATATTCGAAATATTTTTATCAACAAAAAGCACAAAAGCTTGAATTCACATCAATAATTTTTTAACTCAAGCTGACACAAGAGAAAGCAAGCACTGTCTGAACAACAAAAATATTTGTGACATTTGGGCACCATAGTGTTGACAGTCAGTGCGTCTACATGCTCCTGAAGGGTCGAGCTGTGACCTGGACTAATGTCCTGGTCTGAGGATACATACAGCTAGAGAGATTACATTTATTAACAAGGCTTTTTTGCTGGCATCAAAGTGAGTGTTAAATATGACCCTTTATAAGCTATTTACTCTTTATTAACAGGTTAACAAGCTGAAACTAAACGGATGTTGAATAGTTAAGACAAGAACAAACTTAGCACTCCTGCCAGTTATATTTATCTTTATTTTTTATTGTGCTGTCTATTTCTTTGTAAACTGTACTTTTGCTCCAATACAGTGCATGATGTCCCTCTCTGCGGTGGTAGTATCCAAAAGCAAACAGCATCACAGCATCATCTACACTTAGTTCTTAAGCTTGTCAATTTATGAACTGAACCTGACACAAAAAATTAAGGAGCAAGTACCAAATGTGTAGTTCACTTTGTGTTCAATTAAGATGTGTATGTGTAAGTGTAAGTTGATCTACAGTAGTATTACCCACAACCTTGTCATTTTATATTTATTCCCAAACAGAAGCCATGATTTGATACCTATTAAATTGTGGACATTGACCTCGACTTTTACAGAATTCAGGACAACTTTTTTACCAACAGCAAGGACAAGGTTTAAATGATCCCGCATCTTAAGAAGCTGAAGTTTCAGGTCTTCAGGATTTTAGAAGTAATTTGGATGACAGAACCAAAGGTGTAATTTATAACGGCTGTCTCAGTGGAGCCGTATTGATTCTGTAAAATCTGGACCATTGTATTTATCAACAGGGGGTATTGGGGCATAGATTGCCGTTTTGATTTTGACAGGCTTAATCTCCAGTCACATAATCTTGGTCTGTTGCTTCAACTTTAAGAAATTAATTTGAGTACATTTTCATTCAGAGTTATGTATTTCTAGGGTTACCTTAAGTCCAGTTTTCTGAAAAAACACAATATATGGCTGCTTGTTTATGTCAAAAATCCCAATCATGATTATTTCAATAGAAACTGAGATCAAGATTAAAAGCGATGAGTTCTCATTGCCACATGCTTTCATTGACATGTATGCCTTTGTCACATTTTTTTTTAACTTTTAAGAACTGGCAATACATAGAAATATGCAAATAAAATACAAAAAAAACTCAAAATAATGTTAATACTAATAATAATGAAAAAAGAAAAAAATGAACATGTTATTTGGCAGTTTAAACTATTTAGTCTTGATTACCCAGTTTTCATAACTGTGGAAGGCTGTAATTGAGATTTAAACTCAATTAATTGTCCAGCTCTACCACAATATTTCATTTTTTCTGCGTTTCCTCAGCCTTATTCAGACTGTTGTATTTACACCTCTGTGACATCTTGCATTCACTGTGAATGTTGTTACAGAGGAAGTATCAGAGAGTTAATAAAGGTGAGGGGGAGCACTCAGAGTCAGTGGGGAACAGCAGTGCTATGAGTGTGTGTGAAACATGCGCTATGTCACGCTCTATGTTGTCTTTGAAACCAAAGTGTAAATACACACAAGTATCACATCCATGCAGAATTAATGTGAATATCTTGATGGGATGCAACGATTGTGAAAATCAGGGCCGAAGCCATTTCTTATGTTTAAAACGGCAATTTTAGCCAATTCAGATGCCAACAACGATTTTTTGTTTAATTACCTTTGTTAGCAGAATTCTCCCACAATGCAATATTTCTCTCCTGTTTGCTCATGGAAAAGGTCACAGTTTGTCCAACCGGTAATTTTTACAGCCCTATGAAAAGATACCCTCTGAATCAGCAGTCAGGTGTACCAGATGTCAGAATTAAACTGGCTGATGCTGATATGCATCTGTAGTCTTAAGTTGTAATGATGGCTATGCTTTGTTGCATCACTTTGGTGTTAAAGCACTGTGAAATGGGCTTTAGATATAAAAATGCTTAGGAGCTATTTCACTAGTGGCAGATATTGCCATTGCGCAGATATTGCCAGTGCTACAGTGCACAGACGGAAAAGAACACCCATTTGCTGCTTCATAAAATAGTGCCAAACACAGAGACTTCCTGGAGGAAAAATAAAGCACTCTAACATTTTTCACCCAGTCGTACAGCTCTCCCAACATAATGTCGTGGTTTGAATTTAAGTAAAACTCACAAAATAATGGGAAACAACTGTGCCTGTAAACAGCAGTGTACCTCACCAGAAATCTCAACACGCTCTTTTTAAGGGGCAGCTCTGCTAGGAGCCCTTTCAGCCACTTCACTGACTGTTGTCAGGTACCTTATACAGCCTAACTTCAAAAATACTGAACTTTCCCTTTAAAATGGTCTGAGGGACGCACTTGGCCCCCAGGCCATAGTTTGGACACCCTGATGTTTGTTATCTTCTTTTGTCTTACAGCATCTTGACTCCATACTTATATTATACTGTATATCTAACCAGACCTAAATAAGTTGACTGGACTCCTCTGTGACTCTCCCCACAGCTCTTACCTGCATGAGTAGTTGAGGTTCCTCCTGATGCTTCTCTTGAAGAAGCTCTTGCAGCCCTCACAGGTGAACACGCCGTAGTGCTTCCCACTGGACTTGTCCCCGCACACCACACAGTCCACCACACAGGCCTTGTCCTCGTCCCCGACGTCCACATCGCTGCTCCCGGCCTGAGGTGAGCCATCTTCCTCCTCCCTCCTCAGGTAAACCTTCTCCTCCAGTCCATTAGTGTCCCCGTTGGGGTTGCCCCATCCCCCGCTCACCATGGCCATATTCTCTGAGACACACGGCCCTGAGAGTGGATCATACACAGACCCGCCCCGTCCCCCAGCTCCAAACGACTCTCCAAGTCTCAGAAAATGTCTCCAGATGACTAAAACAGCCTCTCCAGGCTCTTAAAAAAAGGCAGGTTTTGTCCGAGAGGAAGTAAAAGTTTGCTCAGAAGTTGTCCCGTGCTCTCATGTGTTGACCTTTTCTCCCCTTTGCTGTCTGGTTGTAATGACCTGGAGGTCCTTGGCAGTGTTGTTTTCTCTCTCTCTCTCTCTCTCTCTCTCTCTCTCTTCTTTAATCCCTCTGCTCTCTCAGTTCTTGTCTTTCACCCTCGTGTTCTGCGTCCTGACCTCCGATCAATGGCCTCTGACTTCTGAGAAAAACTTCACACACACATTGAGCGGTTCAGAGTTCAGGCAGAAGAAAAGGGTGCAGCCTTTGCTCTTTTCACAGGAAACAATAAATTATGCTTTGACTCTCTTTCTCACTCCCTCCCTCTCACTTTCTCTCCCTCTCTCTTTCTCAAAGAAGAAAACAAAACACCTCACCTATCCCTGCGCATGGTGACGGGAGAGCGAGCCAAATCCGAATGAAAAAAGAAGCACTGCCCCTCTCTTGGCGTAGGACTCTCTCCCAGAAGGACGAAACGAGGGAGTGGGAGGAAAATAAAACAAAGTTCGCCTCCGAGCAGGGTTAAAGTGCCCTGCCCTCTACTCCAACTTCTAAACTAGTTCAACCAGTTCCTTCAGTGGAGAGGTGTTATCTTCTGATCTGAGCCAGTTCTAGTCCAGACTCAATCTTGACTTGTTGCGGCTTTTACAGATGCAGAAATGGTGAAACGGGAGAAGGTTTGACTCTTGAAAAAGAAGAAATTTCAGATGCTTGGACGGCAAGTTTGGTTCCTGCTGTGTATTTTTTAAGCTTAGGAGCATTGGAGCAGCAAGATAGATCTCAACTATGTCCCCTCTTCTGTGTCTTTGGTGAAATAGTCTCTCTTCTAAACTCTTCAAAGTATGATCTGTCAAAAGGCTCAAATGTCACAGCCTTAAACAAAACCAGTCTCCAGAGTTGTCCTCATTTGCAGTTTGGCCTCCCCTCTCAAAGTGTCGTTCCTCTTCTTCTCTTGTTTTCTCAGTGCTTGTCCATCCAGCAGTAACAACCAGAGGCCAGAAACCTCTTTTGCATTCCCTGTCAGCAAGTCAGAGTGTACTGTTGCACTCTTTACTACTCTGCCTGTCCGCTTTTTTCTCTCTCTCAGCCCAGGCAGGAATAAATTAGGCAAACAAACGCAGGAAAAACACGGTCACTGAGGTTTTTTTTTTTTTTTAAGTGAAAGGCAAGCGCTGCAGTGGAGAGCAGCCCAGAGATATCCTTCTCTCTCCGCTCCTCTCCTCTCAATCCCCTGTCTGTGTCTCTGCCTCGCTCCCTCCTTTAGGGAGAGTGAGCGTGTGTCTGTGTGCTGAGGGATTTGACACTGCTATTCAAGCCCTGCCGTTGCCATGGCGCTGGATGCCTTATAAGGCCAGTGGAGTCAAAGAGCACAGAGTGGGCTGCAGCCACACACACACATAGAAAGAATGCCTGGCTGCCCTGACTAGCTTGCCTGTTTCCCCCCTGACCCTGGGCCAGCCTGGGAGCAAAAGGGGGAGTTAACCCCGACACTGCCGTAAGACAAAGAGGAGGGTCTCAGGTCGACACGCAGCGAGCACATGGCCCCCACTCTCATGTTCTCCACTCCACTCTAATCCAAAAGAATTCCCCCGACTTTGTTGACCCAACAATAACTGGGAGGGCCTGTTGTTGTTGAGCTACTTGTCAAAAGGTTACTCGATACACCAGTGGCTCCTTTTCACACCTGCTGCACACACTCACAGGTCAGGGCAAGGGATGCCACAGATACTGGAGGTCGCTGCTTGATAACCTTTATAAAGATGTTGTTAAGGTGAGTGATCCCAAGGATTCTGAAAAATGGCTAAAATGAGTTTTGACTAAGTTAAGAGACATCTAAAATCTGTCTTCATCTGACTTGGAAAGTAACATGTTGTCTACTTGCCACTGTGGCAGGTGTAAATAAATAAATCTGCAGGACACTCATTTGCTGCAAGTGATCCCAGAATGCTTCGTTGCTTACAGCATAAACCAGGAAGTCAACGTGACTGTCTCACTCACTGTAAAAAATCAATACAATTTAGTAAAGACACCTCATAGAGTGCAGTTTTATCGATCAAAGTCTTCAACTGAAAACCAAGGACAAGGTGATGGAGAATGAAATTGATAGAGGGTCACTCTCTGTCTTTCTATAAACTTTGCTCCCCTCACGTTATGATGATAATAATAATAATAATAATAATTAACATAATAATAATAATAAAATTTTTTTAAGGGCACCTTTTGTGACACTAAAGGTCACCTTACCAAAAGTAAAAAGTACATCAAAACAGGCATAAACAGGTATAAAACAGATACAAAAACAAACAATACAATGCAATAGACAATGCAAAAGATCAGAGGGAGTAGGAGAGTGTGAACAGATGAGTTCTGAGTCTGGTTTTAAAGAGGGGTAAGGATTCAGTGTTGCGGAGGTCAGGGGGGAGTGAGTTCCATAACTGGAATATTGATTGTTTTGTTTTGGTTGAGAGCCTCCCGGCACCTGGTAGGGGATTTGAGCATACTGTGCTTTAATTATGAAGTGATGTAATGGATGAGTGTGTGTCTTTGTGTGAAATTATCAAAATTAAAGGAGCTGGAGGGGAAGGTGTACCCACAGCACTGTGAAGTAGGGATGCATGATATTATTGGTATGATACTGATATCGCCAGAGAATTGCTTCAAAAGCTGAATATTGGTATCGGCAGATACAAAGACTTCAGCTGATATTTACTGTGGATATTTTAGCTTTATATATTAGCATATAGTCTGGAGTTTTTCTCATTTTAAGTTTTTATTTAAAAGTCTAATCTGCCAAAGAAGGGCATATAATGGAAGGGGAAAAACATGCTTTCAGTCATTTCTGTCTGTCGGCATCGATATTGTATCAGCCAAAATGAGTTTTGAAATAACAGCATATCAGATATAGACAAAACTCCAATATCATAGCTATTTTAGCAGCAGAACTGCACATAAGTCAACTATGGTCAATGACACTTTGTCTCCCAAACCCAAACAGAAATAACTGCTCCAAACCGTTTCAACACCCAACACCCCAAAGTACACTTTTAACAAACGCGCACTTTAAGAGAGACCATAGGGCAGAAGTTTGAACAGGATCAGAGTTTATTTCCTAGAAACTTTATGGTTTTACCTGCACTTCGTTCAGGCCTCTGCATTTGTCCAGTCTAAGGAGTTTTGGGTGGGGAGCTGGAGGACTGCATGTTTGAGTCCAAGCTGAGCCAGTTCAGTCCCTGAGCACTGTTAAGCTGTCTTGCAGTAAAACACCAGACTCCTAGCTGCTGCAGTGCCTTTACTGTAAGTGCGACTTCTTTCTCAGACATCTCTGATATTTGCATGTCAATATGGTTGTGTTCGTGCATGCACGTATTTCAGCTTGTGCGTGTTCAGAATGTCTTGAAAACAAAGCGGAAAGTTGGATTTTCCCTCAACTGTTAGGTGCCAGTGTGGTAGGTTTCACTCTGGGACCTACCAGTGTGACACCCTACCATTGTTTGGGGTTGTTTAAGGTCACTTTCACACCTAAAATTCAGCGGACTTGGTTTGGTTTGGGGGTGAAGTTATTAACATTCTTTCATTTTTCTCTTGATTTGGTTTGGTTTCACACTGCACCACGTCAGGCAGACCATAGCCTGTCAAATATTGTGTAATCAAGCCTCCCTCCACTAAAAATGTTAATGTGGTCCTTATTCCTGCCATCCAGCCCATCATTGCATTATGAGCTGGAACTACACAACCAGCATAATAATATTGTTCGGCTTAAAGCAGTTTTTTGCCATAAAATGAAAATAAAGCTGCATTTAGGCTGCATCAGGTGGCACTTACGTATTGACTGGAGTGATGTGTAAACATGTTTCACACAGATTTGTAGACGTTACCCTTTCAAGAAGACTGGAGGTAATACGTTAGCCAAACTCTGCATTAGTTTTTCTGTTGGGATATTTGACCAAATCCAAGCCACAATTCTCTCCCTTTTGGTTCACTTGCCTTGTTTGGTCACTGTTTGGTTTGGGTGCTTAAACAACCATCACAAACTGAACTCCTTGTTTGCTTGGAAGCAAAATGAGAGCCCCGTTTTTTGGTGGACCAGAGTTCAGTTCTTTGGTCTACACTAGAGTTTGTGTGAGCTTTCACACCAGCCCAGATAAACCAAACTTTTAAGTTACTCAGATAAATTTTTAGAAATACTGTTAATTCTCCCTTTAAGACTCTTAATTCTCTACTACTCCAAAAAAAAAGCACAGTAACATCTGAAACAAACCTCTCTGTTTATACTCCGAGTGTAACTCATGCGTCGTCTTGGCGGTTTTAAAAGCTTCTGAGGAATTTCTGGCCTGCTTTATCTGTTCCGACAACAGCATTGTCATGTGAAGGTCTCCATAAAAAAGGAGGACAAAATAAACAATCAGAGCCTGCAACCAGGGTTTCCAATAACAGCCTCCAAATTTAGAGAAGAAAACTCACACAGGAGGCATTCACTGCTGCATGCCTGTTAAAGAGGGCCTCTGTTTACCCAAAAAATGTTTGCTCATCACATGGTTTTACAGGAATTCCCCCAGAATGACAATATTTTTTCACTTTGATCTTTGAAACAAGATTTGGTCTCCCAGGAGAAGCATGAATGCCAGAGGTATTCTGAGATTTAAAGAGGACAGCAGGAAGAGGAAGTATTCCTCTTTTGGTGTTTTTGTAACTGAGGTTAAGTCAGCCTTTTAAAATGTGAGCATAAGGTAACTTTAACCCACATCCGTCACAGCCAGACTCATTGTGCATGGATAGGCCTTTTGTTTGGTTAAGAGGTTATCAGGGGCCGAGCTAAGCTGCTGTACGTTGTATTAGTGCTTTCCTCTAAGCCTTTTTGTGGCCAGCAGAGGTCTGACCATGTGGGACAATATTTGATATTTTCTCAAAAATAGCTTGTTACAAACTTGTAGAAAATGCTATGTAAGTCCAACTTGTATCAAACTGTAATCTCTCATTTTTCACATCACACCAGATCAAACCTTTCCAAAGAACATGCTAACAGTATTTGAGGTTAATAAACGGTCACACTGTGAAAAAATCCTATGCCATTGATTGAGAATTTGGCTAATTTCATGTCACAAATGTCCCATCCGACTTAATTCTATTTACATTACCCGGGGAGTCTATGCTAATACTTTATTCAAAGTATAAAAATCTCAATTTAAGGTTAAATGTTATTATTAGATCAAATAAATTACTTAAGTATTTGAAATAAAAATATAAATCAGAATACCTCAATCTAAAGGTCACAAAATCAAGAAAAAAAAACTCAATTGTAATTTTACACAAAAATATTGTATTTGTACATGGCCATTGTGACAAAAATCTCCTATCCTCTTGTTGCGTTAATCATGTCATCAAGGCATATACGCCATTTCCTCAAGTGGAGGGCTCTCCCTCAACCAGATGTTCATTCAGCCCACAGCCAGCTTTATAAACACTTGACAAAAAAAAACATTTTTTCTCTATTGTTGAGACAAATTAATATAGTGCATCATTTTTGCTGCACCCTCCTTTTTATCAGAAATTCAAATCCACAAAACTGCAGGGCGTAATATTGTCTTTTGAAGTAGACATTCACAAAAAAAAACATAATAAAAACTTTTGTTCTCTCCATCATAACAGTGATAGAAACAAGCCAAAACACACATTTTACATGGGCAGAAAATCCTTTTATATCTTAATTTATTATTTTTTTCCTTTTGTCCCTGGACTTATATGGGGTTTATTATGCTTGCCATTTGTGTTCTCAGCTCAGCTTAACTTTACACAATTAGGTGCTACTCTCTTTGTTTTCCATTATTGTATAAAGTTTGACAGAAACTCTTAAATGTGTAGATGGGGTCTTCATAGCGTGGTGCTTGAGACTACTTTGACATCAGCTCAGCAACAAAGGAGGAAATTGAGGTGATTATGTTGTCAGCTCTTGGTCTGTGGCTTTTTGTCACAGTAAGATGACTTTTGTCTTAGATTTCCCTGCAAGATGCAAAGCAGCAGAGATTTCAAAGCTGAGGAAAGTTTGGGAAGTCATACAGCAGTAGGGATCTGACAATGGGAAGCATTTTATACCTATGTTGAGTGTCCTTGTGCCATTGTAGCAATACTTTCAGCAATCAGCTGTGGCTCCATGTTAAATTTCAGCTTGCCAGGAACTTCTCAAGAGGTGATTCAGAAAGTGTTGGGTATGATTCCTGATTGAAACCCAAATAAACGAGTAATGTTGAGTCAAGTCAAGTTGAAACCACGTAATGGGACAATGCCCAGTAAGTGGGATATTGTTGAACTCTTGAAAAAAAAAACCCCATATCTGCCAGTAAATGGTTTCACACTGCATTCTTGCATTGTGCCGAGATGAAGCTCAGCCGTCATTACACCTTTAGAGTCACACCATTGAGTTTACATGCAGTTAAAAAGGTTCAATCTCTGTGTCAGGCTGATAGAACTGGACTTTTAACAGGGATGTAAATATGCAAGTTAGACTGAAATGTACGATATCAAATTAATTGAAATCACACTAACATACCTTGATAATATGGTTGAAGATACTGTCCTACATGTGTACCCTCTTATCAGGTTAGACTTGACCAGGTGTTTTCAGCATACACCCCAGTTCCCACACTGGACTTTGACACAGAAAATAAACAGCATTTACCCAAAATTGGAAAAGCATTTAAACATTTGCAAAAGTAGCATTTTTGTCTGTCTCAGATAAAATAATAAGCTAGTAGGTTAGCATACATCCCATTTGTGACAAAGTAAAGCATTAAGTGTGTATGACGAGTGAAGGACTATAAATGTTTTCTTATTTTTTTTCTTGCATCCAATTAGTTAAGAAGGCTCATTGAAACTATTTTACATATCTACACCTACTGTAGATATGTAAAATACTGGTGAATGCACAAAGAGTCAAGGTCAGCACTTCACTTAAACTGTCTGGTCAAGCCGTTAGATTGTACTTGTACACATACTGATTGATTTCACCATGGTTTTAATTTATGATGTCGCTGTCTGTTAATAATAATGGAGTTATGGCTCTGTGAGAGAGCATGGCACAGTGGGAGCTCCACATAAACACAGTCCCACTTGCACTGCTGTGCATCCTCTGTTGGCTCCTCTTATCCTGTCTTGCCCCCCTCCCCCACCCACCCCAAAAGATAATTATAAGGAGCAGGACCTCTGACATTAACTTTGTATCTGAACAGTATATTTACCAGGTCTGGAGCTTTTGCTAATACCAGGACAACACACCTTTACAACTCTTTCATATTTTCTTCTTACAAAATAATTTAAAAAGCATTGAGAGTTCAGTGAGACAACTTCTTTGGCAGCAGTTAAAGTAAGTAAAACTCCCCTCATACTAAGCCTGTGCCAAAGACTTATGTTTCTCTTGAAGCTTTCAGACATGTCAAAAAAAACACACACACAGTTTTGTCTAGGAGAGCACAAAAAGTGAATGTAAAACCTTAAGAAATGATGGATTTTTAGTTTGAAGAAGACAACAGTGTTTCCTGAGGATATGCCTAACCTAAGATGGAGCAGGTCTGACTATTGACCTCTCTGACATTTCTTGTTTGGTTGCTCACATCCTCTGTAACTTTGGTATGTGAGGTTAAAACTCGACTGGACTACAGCTGCTTTTATCTAGCATTAATGTGTTTCATATTGGTTACAGAAAAAGTCCAATCCAGTGCGTGTTTTGTATGACTGCACAGGGCATTTTGCATAACTACATTTACCTTTGACAACTGGGACTTTGTGTGTGTGTGTGTATGTGTGTGTGTATTTATGTGTTGCTCTTTGAACTGCAGGTCAGGAATGCAGCTTCTCTCAGCGTGAAGTCAACTGTGTTGGAGTCTGTGCATTCTCAACACAGTCAGGAGTCCATCAGGGTGAAATAGACAAACTATCAGAACACTCACCTGAACACCATAATCTGCACACACAAGTTCAAAAACTTTGCCACTGTTACACAAGAAAACACCTCTGCAGTACCCAAACGTTACTCTTTTCTGTTTACTACAGTTCAAAATATATTTTAAATATGATATACTAAAAAAACATCCAAATTATGTCTTGTTTATGCTTATTGAGTACATATTAAAGTGTTCATATTTTGCCTTTAC
The DNA here is from genome assembly GCA_037902135.1 of Cetoscarus ocellatus. Taxonomy (NCBI): domain Eukaryota; kingdom Metazoa; phylum Chordata; class Actinopteri; order Labriformes; family Labridae; genus Cetoscarus; species Cetoscarus ocellatus. Next base: position 134,405 of record JBAMNC010000585.1, read on the forward strand.
TTGGGTTCATATATTCAGTTTCAGTGCCTGAGCATGTTCACAGTCGTTAATGTTAAAAATAAAAAAATTTATCTAACTTGGTTTCCATGTACTGAGAGCCCCTGATACTCTGTTGGACCACCTTCACGACCCTCCTCTCCACTTGAACCCAGACAGTTCTGATTGGATGGCTGGTCCATTCTGTGGTAACTGGTCAGTTCAGTGCCATTTCCAACAGATCTGCATTCTTTATACACTCAGTGCTCTGTACTGGGCTTGCCAACCCACACCAATGGGCTTAAACTTCTTATGTAACACTGGTAGGATGTCAGACTGGTAGATCTGTTTGGAAAGCTGTGGGAAACATCAGTTATTTCAAGCAACTGCTGTTTATAGGCAGACAAGGGGAAATCACTATGTCACAGACTTTGTTGTCTCACACAACATCTCACACGACGTGCACTATCATGTGCAAGAGACATATTAAACACACTGAAGGGGGTAAAAAAAAACAAACAAAAGCAAAGTATGTTCTCTTTGGTGTCAAACAAAGTATCACAAGAGTTTCCTCTTAGACACCAGCTCGACTACAGTGGAACTAAATGAAATACAGTTGAATTATTTGTTTGACATAAAAGCCAAAATGTATAGTTTTACTTATGCCATTTAACTTCAAGTCTTAAAATTGAAATTATCTAAAGCCTTGAGTTCCTCTGAGTGTCTGGTTGGTTCAGTACAGTTTGGTACGGTTTGGTACCTTCACTTAAGGGCAGGGATGTGATCCAGGAGGACAAGGTCGATGTCACAGCAGCGTGACACAGTTAAGTGGTCTGATGTAGAGTGGATTGTAAACAAAGAGCAACAATGGAGGACTTCCAGCACTCCAGTACTATTAATCACTCTAAATCCACAGCTTAGTTAAACATGGTGAAGTGTGTGTTTTCCTTTAGCTGCAGTTGCATTAGAATTGACGATTTTTGTGACCAGTCAGCAGACTGCAACACTTTTAGCTCCACCCTTTAGGGTCTGTTTGGTACCCTCAGCACCTCTTCAGAGGGGTAGCAAAACGTTGGACTGCACGGTTTTGTTATTTGGGTCAGTTTTCTCCACACTCGACAGTGGAAACACCTGTAGTGGCGTACCGTACCGAGCCGAACTAAACCAGACTGCTTGGTGGAAACTCTTGGTTTCTTTTAAGCTTCCATTGATTAACATTCTGCTATGAGGGCTCTTAAACAGAAAGTGCAACACAAGTTTGACATGTTTATATCAGTAAAGCTTTGAATTTCAAGTTTTGACCAATAAAAAAAGCCAGTGACAGTGACTTTTAGACTACTTTAGGTGCAATTAAGTTGGGTTACAAAGCCTTAAACATAAGTTTTGACTTCAAGACCTCTTAAAATTATGAATATCCAACAGTTTGCTACAAATTGTCCTTTGGCATTTAGAATGGAAAATTGTTGCCATCTTAATAACCAAAGATGCCCTAGTTTAGACTATGATTTGTAGAAAGAATTTTTGTACACATGAAAACCTTTTAGAAAAAGAAAGAGGACAGATAAGATCACTCACAGAGACACAAACACTCTTGTTCAAGTTTAACCAGTTGCAGCTCTGTGGATTTATGGGTCAGCTGAACTCTGACTTCCTGTAGCAAAGTTTCCCATTTCTCAGTATGACAGAATAGATCTTTCAAGTTCACACATTCAAGTTGATCCACTAAAATCAAATTCCGCCTTTATCAGAAAATGTATTTTACTTTGTCAGAAAAGTACCTGAATAAATCCAAATGCCCAGTTTTTGTTTTTTTTATACATGAACTTAACATGACCCATGATTGAGACAATTTAGATAATTCTCTACCAATATAATCTTGAAAGTGTGCTAACTGCATTAGTTAAAGTGTAGAGGAATGTGAAAACCAGGGTTAAACTTTAACTCTGAGGAGTAACTCAGGGTGAGCGGGAGAGAGAACACATGACTCTCTGCTCCTTCCTCATTAGCCCTGGTGCCCTTTAACCCAGAGGCCAGAGGAAAAAATCATCTCCCCCCCCCCCACACACACTCCACTTTTACACAACACTCGCTCATCCTCGGGTCTTTGACCTCGAGCGAATGACAGAGCAATTTAAAATACACAGCGCAGTGGAACCTGCCAAAGGAAAACATCTGCTGGGGTGATTCCACAGAAACAAACGGTGTACAATCAATATTTGGCCCCCACCCTGTCCGGGACCTGCTGGAGATGGTGGGAAACTTCCCATTTGCTCTTTGTTGTTGTTATTTAAATCAGCGAAAGTGAGCAAAGTATTGAGCCTTTGTTTGAAGAGGAGTCAATAGAAATGTTAACTGCAACGTTAGTGAAGCTTCCTCTCCATGTGTCGCGGCTGATTTAGAGCTGGATTTAAAACTGCTGTGGAAAATAAGCCCTGGCTTTTTTATTTAACACTGATGGTAATGTGGTTATTAATACCATAAATATTAAATAAAATATTGGTGATGCACCAACTGTCAAAGTAAGGTTTGATGCCAAAACCAATATTTGCACTAAGAATGTTGCTCATGCTGAGGTCATTGTAGACAATTTTCTAATACTTTTTTGGATTCATTCTACCACAATGCTGACAATTTTTCTGATTTATGACCATGAAACCATTTCAGAGTCAGTCCAACAGATGATTTCTTTTGCTTAGTAAGAAACTTCTTGTTTGTTAACTGTACCATAAATGTTGGTTGTTAGTTGTAGGAAGTATAGATTTATGAAAGGTACATTATGGCCTATCCTGTGTTCTAGACGGAAAAATATGCTGTTTGAGAAATACTCATCCTTTCCACCTTCCTATCTATCAATCTACCTGTCATTTCCCCTTATGCCTTTTTAAGATAATCACGCTGACAGCCATCATCTCTCAGTAATACACTCCTTATTGACATGTTTGTGCGCAACCACACTTCCAAAGATTAAGAAGTCTCTTCATATAAATATTTCTAAAACTGACTATATGCTCCTATTCACTTGTTGTCAGATGGGTACATTGAAACCACTCTCTTGGTTGTGTACTCCCATGGAAAACCAATATTCAGTGAAGCTGATAGCTAGGTGCAGAAAAGTTGCAAAGAAGGGCCTTTCTTCCCTGAGTTTATACTGTTTAGAGTGTATACTCATGTTTACATGTTGAGGATCAAAAATGGTAGAATGTCAAGAAAGAAATTTCTGTTCTCCCTGTGACCTTTGTATTGGTCATTAGATTTTTTTAAAAGTGTTTTTACCTTTATTGACAGGAAAGAGAGACAGTGGATGGGCTTATAAAAAGGGGCTAGGGAGAGTAGGGGACAGACACTCTGCAAACTGGCCAAAGGCTGGAGTTGAACCTGGACCAGCAGAAGCATATACATGAGTCGCGTCTGGCTGCTTACCACTCCGCCAAGCCAGTACCCCAGTGGTCATTAGATTTAATGTAAGGTGAATTTTGCTGAGCAAATGAATGTGGTATTCAGATTTTAGGAAGAATCTTATATTTTAAACTACAATTATGCTGAAGATTCAAATTTTGAAAAATAACCTACTAGAGAATATGCCTGATTGAAGAGAATATCATTTGTAAACTGTAATTATTCACAAAGTTATGTAACTTAATGTCTCCCTAAGATCTCATGTTAGTGTTAATAGGTTGCCAATTTTGGCGTTCTCTTCACACCAGCCATTCATGCCAGCTTTTTCAGACAAGGCTTTAAAGCTAACGCTCCTTGCAGTCTCAACATATTTGATCGTGTTCCAAATCACTAACTTCAATCTCCTGTAAATCTGAGTCCAATCTGTTGCTCCCTGACGCTTCTCTACGATGTCGCCCAGCTTTTGTCTGTGGGTCAATTAAGGTGCTTAAACAGGGTCGAAAATGAACCTAATCAGCTCACTGAAGAAGACTCAAATACTTTAACAGGATTAGTGTGAGGCCACTCCTCCCGCCATCTTTCCTCTCTAAACACCTTATTGCTGTAATCTACCAAGCTAAATGACCTCTTTGGCTCATCTGCTTGTCGTTGGTCTGGGCTCTGATCTGTTGTAGGTAAAACTCACACTAGGAACATCCAGACTTTGTTCTCCCATTAACAAATCAACTCCGTGATGAAAGCTGTGTTGTCCCAATATTGTATGCGATAATTTCCCTTATCAAATACCATGAAAAGAACTCCATATTCAGGAATTTATTTTAGCTATAATCACCAAATATGAATCAAGACATGTTACTGACATCCCTGGGATGCTTGTCCTTCACTTTAAACATCCTGGAGATGTAATGGGGGATAAAGTGATCCCCCCTGTCGCAGCTTCTAAGATTGCAACAGAGGCAAGACAGGATCAGCAGAGTCAGCAAGGGATTGCACTGTTCTGTGTTTCCTGATTCAGGCTGCAGTTTCTAAACTTAAACTGTGCTAAACATTTTACCATCACTGTGAATGTCACAGGGATCCCCTTTTGCTTCATCTGAAGAGGTTGTATCAGAGGCGTAATATTGGTCAGAGGGGAGCACACAGACTCAACAGTTGACAGTATCGCTGTATGTGTGTGTATCTGCTTTTGTGTTTGCATGAGACATGTGCTGTGTCCCATTCTCTCACACTCTTACAAAGCCACATTGCACTGTGAATTGACAAAAATATTACATCCTGATGGAATCAATTAGAAAGTCTTAATTCATACTGATGACCGAGTTTCATGGTGGCTCTTCTGCGTAAATGCACCGCAGAATAAGGCACTGCTGTAACAAGAGTGGACTTAATGCTCTGAGACACAAATACTATGCCTTTGCAAGATCAGTACTTATGTCTTTTAGGCATAATGATGGTTGAGCTTCATTATGGTGTTGTTGGGGAAATGCACTGCGAAAAGGACTTGGAAAACCTTAAAAATACACTGAAGTCCCCAAATATTTAATGCTAGCTCTTTGTTGACCTGACATGCCAGACGGACAGTTCCATATATCCGTCTCGGAATATTTCACTGGTCCATCTGGAGAAGAGCCCAAAAAAAAATTTCAGAGGGCAGAACCTACAAAAACAACTGCAGCTGGTGATTGGACGATCGGTCTGCCAGTCACACTCATCACTGACTGATCCATATCAAGCCACAGTATGACATCACAGCTTGACCCTGTTGTTAGCCGTTAGCTTGCATTACGCTTCAGTCCTTAGACTATCAACAACATAGATGTATCATTTACCACGTATATGTGACATGAACCTCGTCAACGACAATCCCCACCAAGTTCTCCCGGTAAACTTCTGAGGAGAGCGTATTTCTCCAGGTATTGTTGAGTAACCACGATTCCGGGCTAGCATAGACTAACCGGCATAGTCTGTGGAGGATTCCTGCATCCTCGACCAGGTTCCCAGCAGTGATCTCCAGCTTCCCGGCTTCTCTGATTTGATCATCCATGAGGGCAACCAGCGGAGACATGATAATCACAGTGGGGTTTGGAGTCCTTCCCATCTTTTTCACCAGACCAGTGGAGCTAGTTGGTAAATCAAACTCTTACCAAAACTGGTCGAGAGAAGACAAAAAACATGATTTCCCGAAAGAAAAGCTTTTGTGACTTTGCTGTTTTAAAGAGGAAATTGAGTCCATTTCTGATCAAACCGCAGATATTGCCGCATCCGCGGAGACCGCTTAAGAAGCTATGCAAACATGCAGTCACTTCCCGCTGTTGCCACGTCTTCAGCTTCCACCTCTCTTCCCTGATTTGGCCGTCCAGCTTTTGGCCCTGAAGTCATTGGAGATTGGAGCTTGGCAAGATGGATCTGTGTGATTTCAGACAATGAATCAGGCAGGTATATCTGCACTGCAAGGTTAGCTCTTTGTAGCCATTATTTTTCTTTTAGCTGCTCAGTTTAAGTTGTTCCTTGCAATTATTATAAAATAAATACCAAAAATGACGTGATTTCTCACTGAGTGAAGCCACAGAGATTTGCACGGGCTTTTTTTGCCCTGTCCACAGCAGCTTACAAGATATGAAGTAATTGTGTGCTTTCAGCTTATGTCCTTAGCAACAGAAATCAAATATTGACCACTGAATCTTTATTTTTGTGTGCAAGAGGGGATAGGATTCAATGTAAAACTTTCACCAAGTATAACGGAGTAGATTTAGGTATTTTTGTCCAAGAAAATTCTCAGAGTTATTATCTTATCAGATCAATATCTTCTGGAGACAGTTTTGTCAAAGACAGAAAAAGACAACTCACTCACAGGACCTTATCGTGCTCTCTGTCCCAAACACGGACTGAAATTGGGAAAAGGGCTTTTGGGTACTCTGCACCCTCACACCGGGATCTTTTGCAGAATGACTTTAAGCTCAAGGAGCTGGTGTCCTTAAATGTTTTTAAATTGGAAATGAAAGACATGGAAGCAGACTCTGTAAGATGCCGATGTTTTTAGCTCGGCTGTTGAACAAATGATCCAAAGATATGACTCATAGATGTCTCTGTCTTTTAATCCATGATGATGTGCTTGTAAATTGTTTTTGTCTCTTTTGTATTCTGTCTGTAACTTTGTGTTTTTTTGCTGCTGCCTGTCTTGGCCAGGTCTCCCTTGAAAAAGAGGTTTTTAATCTCAATGGGACCAACCTGGTTAAATAAAGGTTAAATAAAATAAATAAAGACTACCATCCATCCCACTCAGATATAGCACTATGTAAGTTTTGCAGTAAGCCATGGTCATCTTGTAGGAAGTGTGCACTGCTTTGTGGCACACTCAGCTACAGGAAGCCAATTGGCCGAGAAGAGAGGCAGTTTGCCTATCTCCATACTGTGTTCAACAACGGCTTTGGATAAAAGCTGAAAGAGGTTGGTGACAAAAAGAAAAAGGGGGAATGATCGAGCAAGAAGCCAGAGAAGAGTATATATCAGACAGGCTATTACACATCGACAAGGGCTACAAGAAACAACAGAATACAAGTCAGAATCTGGGCTGGTTACATAGATATTGGAGTATAAGTGGTTGTTTTAATCCTTTTTTATTATTATTTGTTAGATCTACTATCATGTTTGCATGTAGTTATCTTGTTTTAATCATAAACCCATTCGACCTATCTAAACAGTAAGCTGTGTGTGCCTGTTTGACAGTATGTTAGGGAGGCACCCACCCTGCTGTGCTCTCTCACGCTTCTGCAACACCATGGCACTATGAATCAATGCTTCGCCACCAATTAATTAATAAACATCTCAAGGTGTCATGATGGTGGAGCTTTTTTACAGCGCTGTAACAGGAATGCGCTGTGAATATTGCTGTAGTGCTCTGAGTGGTCATAAGATTTAAAAAGTGTAATATACGTTCATTCAGCTTAAAATTGACCAACGTCTCAAATGAAAAATATTTCTAAGAAGTACGAGGTGTCCCTGTGGATTTTAAGACACACCGTGAACCATAAATTGGTCTATGGCGTTTTTATTCTCCATCCTGTCTTTCTTACTTAAAACTAGACTATAAGGGTATAAAATATGGGTAGATATCTAATAGCTGTTATTGTGAATTACCCCCTATTTAAAAGCCTGTAAAAGTAGCATGGTGGTTAAGAAGCTTTAAAGTGTGTCATTCTCATTACCTAACTGTACTGTGTTTACATCTGAACATAAAGAAGACTGTAGTTGACTTGTTCGTCCACTCCCCTGACCTAAAGTCATCTATGTATTGGATTACAGACTCACAACACTTGAGACAAGACAGGTTTTAGGTGGTGTACAGGCTGCTCCCATATGTCAAGCCCAATCAGCTCCTGTTACCTTGAATGATGGGCTTGTTAAGAAGTGACCTGCAAAAATCTATTCCAGGTGCTGCTGATTTTTTAATGTGGAGCGATGACAACTGTTTCCACTGTTTGACTAAAAAAAAAGCACTACAGGACTATAGACTCGTAGAAAGTGAGGGATGGGTGCTGCTGACATTGTTGGCAAGTCAGATCTGGGGATGACTGTACTTCTGTTTTCACACTTACACTGCTATAATTTTATGTACAGCGTGACTATGAGTCTTGGTTAGCTGTGTATTCCTACTTGTTCACCTTCAAATTGATCAAAAAGAGTAATTCACAGTCTTCCACATTCTCAGTGATTGCATTTCTCATTGACCTGCTGCTTGGTATGAACGTCATCATGAGCATTCACTTTATTCATTTGAAATTTCCTCTTTACATGTTGAGTTTACAAGTCAACTCACCCTGACCACACACAGAAACTCTCCTTATGGGCTGGACATAAAAGTTTGTGTATTATCAAGCAAGATGAGAAAAAAAATCACATATGAATGACAAGACAATTCAGTTCCCTGAGTGGCCTCTTGGGGCTAGGCTCAAAAGTGAGTCAGTCCCCATTAAACCTCACTTAAAACTGCACAAATTTAAAGCACAGTTAACCAGTCCTACACCATTATAAAACCTGTGCAGTCGTCTTCCTGATCCTCCCCAAGACCACAAAAACAAACACAAAGATAAGCAGGCAACTGTAAAACAAGCACTGAATATGTACTTGTTTTGAATGAATCACAGTCCACATTTACATGTTTGTCCACCAAAAAAGAATTGGTGTTGCTATTGTAGTCTTGAAAAATAGCATATCTGACACCCATGGGCAATCTGTTGAACTTGTTTCTGAATAGCAGCGTCTTGAAATAAATATTCATCTGATATATAATTAGCATTTTTCTAATGATTAATCAGTAGATTTGGTTGTTTTCATAAGATCTTAACCTGTTTATCACTTCATCTTATAAGGAGTATTAATATCTTAAAGTTCTGAAATATGCCAAAATCAGCAGGCAACAAACCAAGCAGGAACATCTGGTGTTGAAAGATTAAACCAATGCAATAGCAAATAACTGCAGTTCCCTAGGTGTCCAGTTGAAGCTAGCTGCAGAATCACCATGTCAGACACATATGGGGGGTATTTTACAACTTTCCCGTTTTGATTTTTTCATGGATTTTAAGTTATGCATAGTTAGGAGCATGGTTGACGTAAAAAAAAAATTGACCCATCAGGCCAGTGTTTTCAAGATTACTGGCCCCACCATTGTAACTAATGGCCCCAGAAAACAGATTGCTTTTATATGCATCATAAGATGATACCCACAAGACAGATATGATGAGATGAAACATGATGAAAATCAAAGCAGTGCTCGATATGAGATAACCACACACTACATACTGAGCTGTATGACCTGCTATTGCATGAAAGTCAATGAAAAACTTGCGTAAAATATATTCTAAGTATGTAATTGACTGTGTAATTTTGCAGCTGATCTGAAAGACTAGTTTGAGAGAAAAGCCACTTTACAGCCCCTGTAGTGTCCAAACCAGTGTGAGCCAAGTGACAGCTTCTGCTGCTTCCTAACTATGACACACATGTTGTAGCAAAATGTCTGTAGCAGTAATTATTGACTTCATTGGATAAGAGTCACAAATGAGCACTGTTTCATTGGGGAACAATGTAAAATTGTGAATTGTGTTTTATTGTGTATTTTAGAGGCAGTGTTGTTGGGCCACTGGAACATACATCAGCTGGCCCTGAGCCTGTCAATCATGCTTCTGGACCAGCAGGCCATTATTATGTCAAGCTTTTGCCCCTGATCCACTTGTATTTTCAGTCTATCTGAGAAGTTCTGTGACAATTTCTGCCTCTTTTAAGGTCCTCTCACCCATATGGACTCTGTCAACTCTGATTGGTTGACCAGTCTACTCTGTGGTAATTAGTTAGAGCATATTATTTTCCGCCATGCTGTCAACAACTCTGCATTCATTCTACAGTCTGCTCTGCACTGGGCTTGCCAGCCTAAGCCAGTAGGCTAAAACTGTGACAAAACAATGGTAGGACATCACCTGTAGGTTTATTCAAAAGAGCCAGGGGAGCCGTTTCAGGCAGCTGTGAAAAAGAGAAGAGGAAGACTTTTCTGATGTCACAGACTCTTTGTTTTGTCCATGGAAGTACTCTCTCACGCAGAGGAGACATGTAAAACACATTTAAGGGATTATAAAACTCATAAAAGAAGAATATGTGCTCTTTTTTGTCTATTTTCACAAGCCCAAAGTTTTGCCTTTTTGTGGTTTTTAGTGAACATGTTGACATATTGCAAGTAGATGTTCATAAAAGTGCCTGTGAGACATCTGGACCCAGTAGATTTAACTAAGAAAATATTTTTTGTTAAATTTCTTACAATAATGGATATTGTCCTGTATTAGCTTATCAAAGGAAATCTTTCCCTTTGGGTCATAGGCCCAGCACTATTATATGTTGAAGTCAGTGTATGACTCAGTAAGCGTAAACATTGACACATCAGTGCTTTAAAGCTGCCTGATACTCATAAATGATGCTTATTCAATAGGTACAAGGATCCAGCATGAATTTCAGGCTAGGCAGCTTTCTCAGACTTTAGTGGAGCAGGATAAAATGTCTCAACAGGAGATTTTGCTTTTCAGATCCTCACTTTTCGACCCAGTTTCTCAGGCAGCAAAGTTTCCCCTGTTCATCTGGAGGTTTCATGTTGAGACAGCCTGTTTCTCTGAGCTGTTTGCCAACATTATCTGAGTGGGTGAGGGCACAACAAGGATGTGATGGGCCCTTTGATTGAGGTCACACGTTTTTGGCACTTCTCCTTGCAGATAGCACCCCTTCCTCCTGACCTCTCCCTGGGCTGGCTGGTGTTCAGAGGCTCAGCAGCGAGGTGTTAGGTCAGCTGGCAGCCTCCCAGAGCTCAGAGAATAGAGAGGTATAGAGAGGAGGAGGATATGCGAGGGGATATGAAGTGGTTGTGACAGGTGAGCTAATGGCTTTGTGAAAGAAAGGCCACGGGGATGACGCGCAGGTCTGTGATCTCTTTATACAGATTACAGAGAGACAACTTATTAAAATGAGGAACGGATGCAGAGTAAATGAGTTGACCTAATACCCCCCTGGGTCACTGCCCCCCTTCCCGAGGATCTGTGTGTGTGATCCTCCACCCCCACCCTGATTGACAGCCCTTGTCATTGTCTCATGATTGTGCGGGTATTTTTCCCAGGCATTGAAAATCTCCACGAAATCACTGCCCTGTGCATGCGGGGGGAGATATAAAGGAAATTCAGAGATGTAGAGCATAAAAAATAACAACACAAGTGCTTTATTGTTACCACAGAGCTTTAGGAAAATAATTCTTCTAAGGCCAAATAAGTCTCTTACCAACTGTCTATATTGTCTTTTAGAAATTACTTTTATAAATCTGGCTTTGGCAGTACTTTTTAATTTCTACACACTTCTATGCATTATTTTAGTGTTGGTAACTTAACGGATCATCTAGAAAGTATTGCTATCTATGTATGTCAGTTGAAAAACAGTGAGATATATGCTCTATTAATAAAAAAGAAAAGTATTATTTATCAATTATCATTACCTCTGCCAAGGAGGCCATGTTTTTGCCTTCGTATGTTAGTTTTTTGTGTGTTTGTTTAACTTGAGTTAGGATAACTCAAAAACATATGAACAGAATTTGATGAAATTTTAAGGGAACATTGGTCATGGCTCAAGGAAGAAGTAGTTTGAATTTAGCAGTGATCTGAAAACGGATGCAGATCCAGGAAGTTTTAATGGATTTTTAAAATTGCGAGATTGGGCACTCTTCCTCATTTTTGATAATAACTCATTAATTTTTTTAACAGATGTGGATCCTGACTTTTTCAGGGAATGTTGGTCATGGCACATGTAAGAAGCGATCATATCTTAATGGTGATCTGAATCTGAATGTACATCCTGAAATTTTTTCAAGGATTTGCTTAAAGTGCAAGAATGAGCAGTTTTCCACATTTTTGACAGTAACTCACCCAACATATTTAGACTTGACTTGGAGAGGGTTAGTGCTCTCAGAGCACTTCTAGTTTTGTTTATTTTGATAGTTATAAATGCTTTACTGATACATACATGTGAGTGAAGCTTTACCTAATGTTATGATGAAACGCTAATAAGTGATTAGCCATTTGAAACTGTGTTGATGAGTGAAGTTTTAAGTGATTATTTATGCTTCATAAATGATGAGTTATGTATAAACTAAAACTTGCTTTACCAACTTGTATCAGTAACACCTGTTTAGCTGTGATAATACAGACAAAATAATATTGCATCATAAATGAGAGGTAAATTGTAATGCTTGACTAATACTTTATTTATCCAATAAAAGAGCCATTATAGCTGTAAAACATTAATCAATAGCTTATAAATGCTTTATTTATTATCGCTTTTTTGGCAAAACCTCCAATCTGCAATACGACAACTTCTCAGGAAATCCACAAAAACACTGCACTACTGAATTAATAAACAAATGCCATTACTGACAATCCGATTTTAAACTTCAATGGTTTACATTTTATAAAACCCACCCAGCAACCTGTACGGTGGCCAAAGCTGTTTCATAGAAAAAGAAATGGACACACAAGGTTTTGGAACGGCAGCAATGACATGTCAGTGAGTATTTACCAATGTCTGAGAAATTGATTTTAGTTATTAAAAAATTGAACCCTTTATTTAATTTTTTTCCCCCACATTCATAGTTTTTAATCAATTAAAATGAATGACAAATAAGGCCCCAACTACCTCACACTTGAGGGTTATGTAGACGAATAGACGACGTTATGACAAGCCTCCAACCAAAGAAAAAGTGTGTAAACCTCATTTGATGATGCTTTCCAACCTTATCACCTTTACTGTTCATCTCAAACATGTGATTGTGTTGGGTATAGCTGAGTGTAGAGAGTCTAAAATAGATTTTTAATTTTAGCTGAACTTTCTGAAGAAATAAAGACTTAACAAGATAAATTTGGAATATTACTCACATTCATTGTCAAATTCATAGAAGCATATGGGAAAGATAGATGCACTTGTTTAAAAAAAAGTGCTTAATTCTGTGCTTTGTTGTTTCACATTTAACGTTTAAAGCACTTTTAGACTGACTTAATTGTGTATTGTGAAAGAATCTGGGTCATTCAATTTGTAGCACAACGTAGTGTTATCAAAAAGGTATATTGATATATTGCGAGACTATAAGCCAGGCACTAGATCCATTTTTTTAAACTTATTAGTCCGTTTTCTGGGAAAAAATACAGAATTGAAAACATCATATTCATGAAAATACAGTTACAGAGTTATTTATAGAAAATATTACACCTGCGAGATGGATAAACTTAACTGTCTATCCCAAAGACAAAACAGGAGAGATGGGAGTCAAATGACTGAAGCTGAACATAAATTGTTATTCATAAATACTTACACTGTGCTTTAAAATACTGATACAATATTGCACCCTAATGAAAAGTGATCATAGTGTAAGAGTACTTTCTTTCACCACTAACACTGACACATAAGCAGAGGATATTATAATATTATATTTATAGCTTTATCACTTTCAGATTGCAGGTGCTGGAGCCTATCCCAGCTGATATTGGGTGAGAGGGCAATCACAGGGCAATTTAACTAACTAGTGACATACAAAGTTTAATTTAGTTCCTTCCTAGCTTACTACAACAGCAAAAAGGTCTTTAAGCAGCACGTTCAGAGTCAGACATAGATAAAAGTACACAAAAAAAGTCGAATTTGGTGGAAATATCTGCATTTTTACTTTTGAAACAAATCTGTGATTTTAGAGTTTTAAATAAGCATTATTATATACATTATGTATGTATTATACATTACTGTAGATGCATTGTATTGATTCCTCTTTTTATCTGTCTTACATATTGCCTCTGAACTACACAGGAGGGATACCCTACCAATTATAATTGTACTTTGGCACAGAGACAATGAAAGTTTCTCTGATTTTGATACCTATTATATATCTTTGAGTGCTGACTTTGAAGAGGACATTGCTAATTAGCTCTGACTACATGTTCTAGTATGTGGCACTGGTTTACTTGCTTCATGTTTGTCTCTGTATCAGTGAACATTTGATAAAGGATGATAAAGACACTGACTTTTCTATCAACTGCTGCATTGATTCACCTTAACTGAGCCATTTATAGTGAAAACAATCCCTTTTTCCTGTTTCTATGGGACATTTTGTCTGACTGCAGCCTCTTTGATACCAGAGTCACCCCAAGGTTACGATGATCATGTCATCTAAAAAACCTTTGATGAACTCAGAAGCTTAACATAGATCTTACAGCGAGCCAACACAAAATGGAGCGATAATTGTATTATCTGCTTTAATGGCAGCCATTACAACAATAGCGATGGTGACCTGAAGGTATTGGGGGAGCAGCAATGACCGGCCCTCTGCGCTGACCTCTGCTCAGGAAAGGGCAAGCTCAGGCAAGAGTCAGGGCATCAGGGGCTCGCCACCTCGTCTGGCACTCTGAACTCTCCATTCAGCAGCTAACACAACAGCCAGGCTTCACTGTGACCCGGAGGGTGTGACACTCAACCTTTGCCTTAACCTCCTGACCGCTGGTCACAGCTGCAGCTGACCGGCAAGGGTGGGTCAGGACACGAGGTCGGCTGGATGAAGGGGGAGGAGGGGACAAGGATGATTGAGAGATGAGTAAGGAGATGGAGGGTGAAGGATGAGAAATGAAGGTTGGAGTGAAAGGTAGACAAAAAGATGAGTGAGAAGAGACAGTGAGTGTCCCAAACAGGTTTGACAAATGTCTTAGTCATAGATGTCTGATAGCTTTGTGTTTTTTTAAGGTTTGGAGCTGGCATTTATTAATGAAATGTCTCAGTTCAGTGGTTTATTGGTATCTTATTGAGGTTTTCTGCCCTCATCAAAATATGATAGTGTTTAAAGGGTTGTTTTATTTACTTCACAGGATTTTATAGATATTCCTGGCATGGCACTGAGCTAGTCCCATTGGACTCAATTCTACTGAGAAGTGCCCAAGCTATTATTACCTCTGCCCTGGAGGTTTTGTCTGCTTGTTTGTCTGCTTGTTTGTTTGCTTGTTTGTTTCCATATTTGATTCTTTATCTGTTTGACTATCTACCCATCAGTGAGCAAGATAACTCAAAAAGTTCTTGTTGGATTTTGATAGATTTTTTGAGGGAGGGGTGCTGTTTTGGTGGAGTGTGTAGCAACCATGCACTTACCAGACATGAAGGTTTTTGCCTTGAGTGGGAGTTCAGTTCCCATCTTAGGCCCATTTGCAGCATGTCATTCCCCACTCTCTCCCCTTTTAGAGCCTATCCGCAATTTCTTCACCAATAATAAAGACTTAAGATGCCCCATAGATATTTTTTCTATCATCCATCTTTTCATCAATCATTTGATTCATCATCAGGAAACCATCTTTGCTCACATCTCTAACAATCCATCCATCCATTTTCCATTGATTTATCCTGTTTTTTTTATCCACCCATCCATCCATCCATTATGAATGAATGGATGGATGGGTAGATAGATAGATAGATAGATAGATAGATAGATAGATACAAGTCCAAGTTGTCAAGTGTTAAATATTTTCTAGTTTTTGTCACAAAAGTTACACATTTTGAAATTTTTGCCTTTTTTCCTTATGTGAATTCTAGAAATTGCTGCAGTTACTTACACAGCTGCTGGTGGTGGTTTCTGTGGCCAGACCAGCTGTAAACCTCTGCTGTAGATTATCAACACTACAGAGATGGTTAAAACCCACAGTATTGAAGTATTGAAACATTGAGCAGACAGTGAGATGGCGAGAACTATCAAAGTGAAGACAAATGTGTTGCCATTGTCCCAGTCCCCCAGCCCCCCTCCCGACTCTCATCGCTTTGTCCTCACAGCTCAGCTGACTTTATAGAGTCGGCTTGTCCGGGGAAAAAGGACATGTGTGTGCTCGAGGTCAGTCCTGAGGTCCTGCGTGGGTTCAGTCCTTGAGTCAACCTTACACAGTTGTGACGGCTTGGCAGCTGTTTCTTTGAAATAAGACATGTGCCTTGTGATGTGTGACTTCTTTAAGACACGTTAAGCTTTGGAATCCTGTTTAGTTTATTGGTAACTCTCACAAAGGTTGAAAAGGCAGATCTGACAGTGTTTTCCATGTTCCTCTGCCCTACAAAGTCTATATTTACCCCTTAGGATACAATGAAGGACAGCTGCAGATGTGACGATGAAAACAGAACAAGAATAAGGACATGTTCTTCTTACAGGAGCTAAAAGAAATATAAACATTTCTGTGACAACACACAAGCTGTTTTGTTTTCTGAAGCAAACTTGTTATTCCAAAATTAGGTGATCAGTATTGTCAGATAGTGTTGTTGCCATACTGGGTTTTTGTTTTAGTTTTATTTTAGAGTAAAAATCAATCTGCAGGAAAAAAAGATTTATGGTTCATTACATTTTGTTAAACTGTAGAAAATTCCTTTTTTTCCCTTTAGGGCAGTTTAGACCCAATCTTACTTGAATGCCTTCAGTCATAACAAAACCTGACATGAAAATTGTGCTTTAAAACCAAAAATTAACTTACTTTATTTACTTACCAGTATGAATTGGAAAGAAAAACTAGAAAGAAAAAGAAAGAAAAACAACCTTTATCAGCTAAACTCTGAGACAACACTTTAGAAAGAAGTAATAGACATGTATTTGTACAGATAAATAAATTGTGTTATATTACAACATATATATTTTTTGACAAATTGTTACAAAATACACAAAATGTGGAAGAAATTAAGATTTTAAAGCTCCAACCACCCCTATAGCTAAACTAAATGCAAATATATCCAATTTTTTTCTGAGCTCTTTGAGTCATCTGCCACCTGCCTTGGCTCAGAGTTTACAGGCATATAAATTAACATTGTAGAAATGTTTAGCTATATCTTCAGTGGTCTTATTTGCTTGTCAAGTCATATAGAGGCATTTTTTTCATTAGCAGCTGAAGAAGACTTTGAGGAACTTTAAATTGGTTGGTAGAGCTAATGCATGCCCTCAAAAAAAACAAGGTTGCAATGTACAAATACATCATTTATTTTTTGTGTTTTCTTAGGCATATGTTGTTCATTAGGTATACAATACAAACTGGGATATCATATAAATGGACAACTGCTTTTCATTTTAGGTCATATTTAGGCATACTGTTTATATAGGATTAGTTATGGTAGCAGCATCATGCTGTGTTTTAGCTTAATAACATCAGAATGCTTACTCACTAACAATGTGAAAATGTTGTGGATAAAAAGGCTAATATAAACAGTGCCACCATCTTAGCTTAGCATATCTACATACCAATACCTGCTAATTAACATAAAAAACAGAGTCTATCTTGAAGCACAATTCTGACCCCAGATTTGCAGTGGGAAAATTTAAAGCTTTCAGCTGCTTGCAACAGGCCTCCCTGCTACATCTGAAAGTATGTCACCTCACAACAGCACTCTATGTTTCAGTCTTCATTTCCGCTCTTCATGACAGCCTTATCTGCATATAACCTGTAGTGTGAGACTGTCTTTTGCATGTAATGTTACATGTCTTAGTTTGAGGTAAGCAGTATCAGTTTATTAACAAACTGTAAACTTCTCAAAGCTCTGAGGTTGTTGAAAACTACAAAAAAGAACTTATAAAACTTGCTGCTGACAGCCGGTCAGCTGGCCTTATTCCAGGGGAAACTGCACAGTCCACACAGCTGCGACTGTCCTTTTCCACACTCTGAAACAGACTTGCTGTGTTACAGATTTTTGCTCTCAGCTGGGCTTAATAAGGCTGTGGACATTAATATGAGACCTCTGTGTGTTGTTAGAATTAAAAGACTATATAACACTGTACATAAATGGGACTTAAATTTTGAGCGAATTCATTTAAGTTGATACAAAATGGTTGAGGCTTTTTCTCTGAATAATCATAGGACAGTCTCTTCTCTCCTCCACTCTGATGTCTCTGCTCCAGCTTTCTGTGCTCCGCTCTGCTGTTGGTGACTCTCCATCATGGCCGCCACCTTCTGCTCCAGCCTCCACACCTGCTCCCGATACTTTCTGCGAATCTGACGGTACGAACTCAAGGCTTTACTGGAAAGAACCAAAATACATGATATATAGCCTTAGTTGCAGATTCAGAAATATATATTGTATTATATTTTTAACTAAACAAAACACATCGTATTTATTCAACCTAAAATTAACCAGGTAGTCCCTTGAGATGCATGCAGGTGTTCTTGTTCTACCTACCTGTGAGCCTGTGTTAGCCGAGCAAAATGCTCTCCATTGTCCCTCCTGTGAGAGCTGCTGTCAGACAGAGCTGTGTTTAGAGAGTCCTGGACCAACGCCAGCCTCTTTTTGAGTGCCTGTTCCCTAAAAAGCAAGATGATACAAACTTTGACAAAACATTGAAGTCACCATGCTGAAGGTAGGCAAGTGTTTTTCTCAGACACTGTAAAACCAATGCTAAGAAATGTGAATGTCTTGTCTGCCGAGTGTTAACAGCTATGATTTATGTAGAAGTATTCACTACTCAAGGTCAGAGGAGAAAGAAGATGCTCTCTAAAGCACCTGATAGAAACAGGAAAAGAAGCTGTTTTTGGTCCAAAGTCTTTTGATAGTGTTCCTAAGCAACAGAAAAGCAGGCTGCAGATGTCTGACTCCTCTTCTACAGTGAAACATTCACCAGTTTCCCTCTTTATTTATGAATACTTGACTTTTCTCAGTGACATTACATTTATGTATTTGTTTTCCTTGTTAAGACTTCAGTGCAGAGATGTAAAATGTCTCACCTTTGCAGAACGGCTTGCAGCTCTTTCAGGATGGGTCTGGATCGAGGGCTGGGGATGTCCCCATCATTGCCCAAGCTTGCTGCATTTTCACTGAGCCTCTGAAACATGATATTAGTGATGATATTTAATTTTGGTAACAACAATATGATGGTTCAAGCAGTTGTGTCCAATGATTTTTTTAGTTGTGACCCTCTCAAACAAAGGTTATATTTTGTAAAGCAGAGGTGTCGTCATCGTAAAATTACCTTGATAGTGATTAATTTTGGAGACCCAATCCTAATTTGTAAGAAACTAATATAGACTGAGATAGGTGCGCCTTACTGACATTGGTACTGAAACTGACTGGGGATGTTGCTATGTGACAAATTTCAGAGTTGATCAGGCTCAAATAAATTTCAGAATAGTCTACTTGCCCAAAGACTTAATGACCTCCAGTATATCTCCAACAGTTTTTGAAACAGGGGAATCCTCAGCTTTATAGCTGTAATGGTCCATTTCTTAAAGCAGCAATGATATATGTAGTTTCTATGACAAGATACAACTTAACCATGAAAATAATGGATGTTATGTCTACGGCCAGAGATATACAGCACTAGCTGTTTTTCCAAATGCGTGTGTTTGCATTTGCGTCCATAAACATTATGAGCGCTCTTTTGTAGGGTATACAATGACATACCAGAGGGCACACCATAAAGTTCAGGCCGTATTCAACTACCCGATTTATGAGAAGTAAACTACAAAGATAGTGACAGTTTTCATGCTGGTTCTGGCATTATAACTGGCAAATTAGTACGGTATCAGAGGAAAAAATATCATTGCGTTTTTTCTTTATATCATAATGACTAAATATACTCATGCACACTTACATAGCCATAGACTATATCAACTCAAAGTCACCAAAGGCGTAATTTCCACCAAGCAGTCTGGTTTGGTTCAGTTGGATACAGTTTAGTACGATAAGCCTTAATGTTTCCTGCATTTCAACAACCAGATGCATACCTCTTTATTATTGGGGGTGTAATCCAGATGACAATAATCACATAGGCTGTGCGTTGGAAAACCTTTTTGTCTCTTACTACACCATCAAACTCCCCTGCACTTTCTCTGCTCAGGTAAAGCCCAAAAAATTCTGCACCTGATGATGATGTCTTTGTCCACAGGGCATTGACATCATTATTAATGAACATAAAAACAGCCTGCATTGGTCTCTCTGATTCTATGGGATGTTTATTCATGACATGGTTTGTGTTTGTCCATTATAGCTGCTGTGTGTTGCTCTACTCTTTGGTTTGGGTCAGTACACTTACTACCCCAAATTGGGGAACTGGGGTATATCTCTTAGCCTTTGGCAGTAAAGCACATATAATTGTGTACCTTACTGAACTAATCTTTGTCGGACCATTTAGTGGCAACGCACCACAATATATATTCTATGTCTTTGGTTAAACTGATAAATAAACTCATTTCCATTACTTTACAGAGAGACACTGACTTCTAAACAGTCTTTATCTATCATCAGATAGATTTTGGGCAATCTTAATAAAATTGTGTACATAACTGTGGACTTGTTTATCAATTTGTTTGTTAAACATTCTGTAAACTTGTGCCTGCTGACTCTGTTGCACTTCCTCTGCCTTCACACCAATCATACTGCTCATGTGTATTCATCTTTTTCTTTGATTAAAACTGCCACCCGCTGCACAGTTTCTTATGATTTTGAATTGAAGTTCTCTCAGGAGAGAATTTATCATGTGTAAGAATTTAGAGTAAGAATAAAGTTGATTTTAGATATTATCAGTCAGTGCAATCCTAGTATTAATACCACCATTACATACCACTGGAA
The DNA here is from genome assembly GCA_037902135.1 of Cetoscarus ocellatus. Taxonomy (NCBI): domain Eukaryota; kingdom Metazoa; phylum Chordata; class Actinopteri; order Labriformes; family Labridae; genus Cetoscarus; species Cetoscarus ocellatus. The sequence goes on from JBAMNC010000585.1 coordinate 154,898, forward strand.
TTTTCTAATACCTGTCTATTAACAAAACCATTAGAAACCATCCTTGTTCTTTTAACCCATTTAACAGAACTATGGCAGCTTTCTCGAGAAACTGTTTCTTGGATTGTGCTCTGTGGAAGCAGCTGTAACTTTCCGTAGCTGTTCAGTTCCTCTAATTTGATAATGACGGTGGGGTGAATGGTTTAAATCTGTACTGCAATGACAGGACAGCCCAGCAGAAGACCTTGTAAAACCAAAATTATCCTTGTCTTGGCCTGGAGGGATTCTGCATTTGTAGACGTGTGATTTCCCATGTGGGACATCCAGATTTGAATTGGCTCTGCCACAATAGACCACTGTCTTGCTCCCTCTTGCCTGTTTCACCTTGACTCCATACGAATCAAAAATTACAAAAAAAAAGTCACTTTTGCAGTTCTTTGAGTCAGTCTTACCTGTTGTTCGGTTGTACGATCCTCCAACTCCTCTCTGAGGCTTTCAGGAACAAAAGCTCCTGCTGCTTCTTGTGCCTTCTGGGCCATCAAACTCCACTCAAGACACCTCAGCTCCTTCTCCTTAAGACGGATTAGAGCTCGTAGATCAGACATCTCCTCCTTAATAAATACAAACAAGACAACCACAAAACTTAGTATTTTAGGTCTGTTTGATTTAAAAAGTCAAGTAAAGAGTAAAAACAGTTAAAATTGTTTTTTTTTTTTGTTAAATGCCATGATTCTCTACTTCCATTGGGGTGTGTCTGTCCATACTTTATCTAATTAACATGCAAACGGGGCACAAAGCCAACCACAGAGAACAAAGAGGATAGATTTATGTGCCTTGAATATGTATGGGTGTGTTTTGGGGGTAATATCATTCAAACCAATCAGTGTGTCAGCTCTCATTTCATGTGTGCCTGATGACTGACGTTTTGTAATCAACACAGCAGATTTCATTGTTTGGTCAAAACTCTGGCTGGATCATTTAAATCAACTCCTTTTATTGGTGAACTAAATGCACAGGATATACATTATGTTGAATTGTTGTATTCAGATTAAAGTTGAATTTTACTGAATCGTTCCCACAACATCAGGATTAAAAGATTAAAAGATTCACTGGACAGTTCAGCAACAGTAAGATATAATATAGATTTAGCTCACTGTTGCATGAAAGCCTTTGAGTGTGTGTGTGTGTGTGTGTCTGCATGTTTAGGGTGTTTTACACTAGCTGGGGACAACTGATAAACGGGCACGGTGCCTCTCAGCCTTCCTTTAAAAACTCAATCCGGATTTATCAACAAATGTTCTGATATTAAACTGCGGAGTGTGTGTGCTGATTGGCATTCATTTTGTGATTTCTAAATGTTTGTTGTACTCTAGCAGAGTACTACAAATATCTTTATTACTTTACAGCTTGTCTTCTAAGTGTTACAAACAGCCTGCACCTCAGACTTTAGATTTTAAGCCAGGTTTTTGGTGGTATAAAGTGCGGTGCAACTGGGGAATTTGTTAGTATTTGTTAGGCTTGAGCCTTTACATTGCTTTTCTACTCATTTGGCTGCTCAAAGTGCTTTTACACTGCACCTACACCTAAACATCCACACCTGTACACTCTCACATTCTCTTACTTAGGGTTGAAGTTTGTGTGTAAGTTGTCCAGTTAATTTTTAGCTAGTTACATTTATGTTATAGTGAAGTCAAGTGTCTTTCCCTAGGACACATCGACATGCAACAGCAGGAGCTGGGCTTGCATCTTCAATCTAATGACAGATAGTACTTCAAGTCTATGGTGTAATCTAACAATGCCTTATATGAAATCACCCACTATACTGACTATATAGTGCACTAAAAGGTCATCTGTAGTTCAGTCCTAATTATGGGGTGTATGTTGTATGGTCTTGTTATATGTAACATCATATAAGAAGATGCACAGGTCCTACCCTGACAGAAATTAGCTCATAGAAGAGCGAAGCTTTCTCTTTCTTGGAGTCTGGAGGTTTGGGGTTTTCTTTGGTCACAGGCCCCCCTCTTGATGCAGCCAGGTGACTGATTTCTGAGCTCATTTTTCCCTCTTCTCTTGGACTTGGTATAGGTGGACAAATTGCTGACCGATCCCTCTTCAGACGTTCAATTTGCAGACGGAGAGCAGCCTCTCGCTCCACTGGTTCAAGTATCCTATGAGGTTACAGGAACAGAGGAGATTTCTTAATATTTTGCATTTTTCTCAGTAATTTCAGGTAGGTTTTAAACAATAAATCATCATGTAGATCTTTGTTAAATACACAGTATGCTGATTCCACTGCAGGAGGTTCTTAATTAAAACAATAAAACATAGGGTGTAGTGATGTGCTATCAGCTCCTTGTAGCACTTAAAGTTCTACCTAAGGTGAGTTGAGCCCCTCAGGGCCCACATGAATAAAAAGAAATACACATCCAAAATTTACATCAGTTGGAATGCTTTTTTTATATTGATGAAATCAAAACAGAATGGGCTTACTCACATGTGCTTGTCAAAGGCTTTTGAAAATAGTATGCAGTCAGTAAGTTTTCATTAATTTAGTCAGTACATGTGTACCTGATTTTAAAAGCCTCAAAGCTGATAGAGCCTCTCAAGTTGCCCCTCTCTGGACCCCAAGGTTTAAAACTGTAAACCAGTATTTTGATTATAATGATAAATTTCACAAAATAAGGAAGAAAAGCTATTTAGATGGCATGATATATCTGTTTTGATCAACAATGGCCCACAGAGAATCCTGGAATCATTCGCTGCGCAAACTAGATAGTTCACTTGTTACAGCTTCCATCCCTTATTATTTGAAAGTAATTGTTAAAAAAATATGGATTACTGTTTAGTAAATACACTTGATGGAGAATAGATTTTGTAGATAAAGTCCTTAAATGTAAAAAGAAAAAAATCAAGCAAGCAACGGAGGTGGGCGGAGCAAAGCATCATGTTCCCTCTCAACTTGGAAAAGTGTATTTGGGGATCAGGAGTTGGAAAGGAGGGGGATGGAAAAGTTTGGGTGATACAATATGCAGCTGTGGCAAATAATAATCACATTTCATCAAAAGCAAAATACTAAAGAGGATAAAGAATAAAGCCCACAAAACAATGTCAGCTTTTGGTCACCATTATTGCTTCCTTATGTAGTCTTTAGAAGAGCATCCTGTGTTTCAAGGGCAATGATAAACTTGTTGTGTCTTGTAATGGTGACTCTGTCAAAGCATTCATCACTAAAAGGAACAGACTGTGAGAAACTGAACTAGAACTGTAGCCCATTTTTATGCCCCTGCACTTGGGTTTTTAATAAGAGTTTGACAGAAGCCTCTCAAAATATAAGTGAAGTATTAAGTGGTGATTGTGAGGCCAAATGGCCTTTGAAATATAACCCACTAATAATTAATCAACTAATCATGAAGTCATTGCAGACACTGGTGCAGAGCTTGGCAGAAATCTGTCCAAGTGTTACGGCGTTATTATGTTCACAAACAGTGGCTGTACACGAGGCCTCATGACCTTAATGCCTCTTGGCCTATGACTTTCAAATCTGAATCAGTCTGTCCTTGATTCAGAGTAAGGATTGCAAAGTTTAAAGGCAACATATCAAATTGTTTTGAGATATTGTGTTCACTAGAAATGGATGGACAAGCAAATGGACAGGCAGTCACACTGATAGGAAACATAATGAATCTGAACGTGGACATTGCAGGTGTAGGGGCATGAAAATTAAGGAATTTGGGAATTCAAAACTGTTGGAAGTATTTGTGTTAATGTAAGCACTAAACTAAAAATAATCTGCTACACATGGGTTTTCTTCTTAATCAATTTAGAAATTGAAAAATCAACACCTTTTCCCTTTAGTGTGACTGAACTTCTCATACAACTGTCATCTCAACTCCCATCCTTCCCGCTCGCTCTTTCAGTCTGTCAGTCTGATCTCTGCTCATTATTCACACTTGCTTCTCTTCCACCCATGCTTGAATGTACAAAGAGCACTTTAAACATCACCTCTGCCCCGTGTGTCTCTGGGTCTGCAGCTCCTCTGTTCCTCCTGCTGTTGAGAAGGAGGTGGACAGCTCCTCAGTTCCCATTTTCCTGAGCTGAGCTGATGGACTGTCGGGCTGCTGCCTGTCACCCTCTTTCTCTGAAGAGAGGAAAAACTGTGAGCCTGACTGCGTGTTTGTGTGTGAATGACGTGCATAAGCACTGTACATGTTGGTGAATGCAGGCTCCGAGTATTAAAACATGGTATTCAAACACCTGCTGAGTCTGGAATGCTTTGCTGCTTCTTGGAGTCATAAATCGACAGCAGTTCGCTGTAGGCCTCTTCACAGTCCTCGCTGTCAATCACAACCACAAAGACAACAAAGGACCTTACCAGATCAGTTCATCATTGAGTTATACAGCTAGACAGTTGACTTACATTCACATTATTATCAGCTTATCACAAACATACAGCATGAGTTCAGACAGGCCTTTGTGTCCATGTGTCAGATGTGTACCTGTATCTGAGAGCGCTCTGCAGGGCGCAGCAGTCAGCCTCCAGTCTGTTCACTTTAACGCTCATCTGCTCTGACTCGGCCTTTCTTCGTTCCAGAGCTGCAGTCAGACGCTCATTTCTCGCCTTTAGCCTCTCGATGCACCTGAAAGAACAGGACAGAGGTTAAAAAAAGTCACACAAAACCTGGATGGAGCACCTTTGTTTTATTGAGGCTTATTGAATTAGCTGACTTGCCAAGATTAATAAGATGTACTTTAACCCATTTACATCTCATTTGTGTTATGACTGGATAGCTTAATCAGTCACCATATTTACAAGCACAATTAAGTCAAGCTACGATTATAGCTTGATGTGGCAGTTAAAACTGAACTAGGCCTCATATCCAAGTATACAAGCACCAGCAGAAATTCAGTTTCTCAACAAAGGCATGTTTGCCTCAACTATGAAGGGTGACAATGCGTCCACCCTTAAGCCACTTGCCATGGACCTTCCTCCTGTTCAGTCTGACCAGCAAGTTAGCAAACAGCTGAGCTGTTGTATGTCAAATGGCAACAATATGAACAACTTTACATATCTGGACACACCTATCTTTAGTATAAATTAGATAAATGTTATCTCTCTAGCTTATGCTAATATCCCAAGGCAGAAGACAACACAACTAGCTTAGCATTCATGCTGAGTCAAATGAATCATCCAGTCCAATTGAGGCGTATACATGCAACAGAGAATTACCTGGTCCAATAACCCAGTACTGTGTTGAAAGATGTATCTCCTTCCTACCAGTCACCCTCTGGCCTACGCTCGCAGTGCTCCAGATTCAAACAGACCTGAGCAAAATTACAGCTGTGCATTATAGTCATATTTTTAAAGAAGTGCTGCTGCAGAGTCAGCACCAGAAGAGCAATGCAGACAGTACGACTGAAGCTTTATGAATTTTGTAGCTTGTTTTGAGTCATTTTTATTAAATCAGCTCTCTGATACACAGCCATTGTTAAAACTATTGCTATGAGGAACAGCTTTGTTGCATTCAGGCTGAGTGCCCATGCTCGCAGTCATGCATGAGCCTGTGTACTGTTCAATAGCACACCACCTCTAAGTTTTCCTGGGTCAGGGGTGCTGTATGGGGGAGAGGAGTTGGAACAATTCCTTACACCAATGACTGACAGTGACCCTTAAAGCACTTTTAATTTTTTACATTTTATTTTGTTTTCTTTCATATGAGGTCATCAGTATACTTAGCCATATAGATCGTCCCTCTTCAGAAATAGATGGGTGAGCTCACTTTGACTTCACCCATATTTACAATCTGTGTTGACAATGACAACAAAAGTTGTATCCGTTATAGGCGTGTCCACAAGATGATAAGGACCACCAGCTGGCAATCCCAGGTTCCATCCTGTAATATCAGCCTTTTATTGGCAATTGTGCGTTAACTTAGCAGCTCATTGCAGCTATTTGTTGTTAAGCTTGCAAACTTCTTCAGCTCCATCTCATTGTCTGTTTTCTTTACTGATCAAAACTTAGTTTGAAGCAGCACTTTTTAACATGATGATTGGATTGGCTTCAAAATACAGCCACAGTAACCAAATGTTAGATGTCATGCAGACTTTGTCCAGTATTTGATACAGACTACGACCAAAACACACATCAGCTCAGAAAGTCTACGATACGGGTCCATGGTCAGCTCTAGCTAAAGTATCTCCTCCGCCATCTCACCTGTTGAGTCTTTCTGTGTCAGACTCTGGACTAACAGGACTTGGACATGGACTGTATGAGTGAACAGAGCCCAGAGGAGAACCATCTCCACCCAAAGAAAGAGGAGTTGCAGTTCTGGATGATCTTCTACTCAGTAGAGGTGAGCCAGGGAAGGGTGGAGAGGCCCAGTCTGGACTGAGAGGCCCTGTGGTGGGTCTGTAGGAGGGGGAGACGCTGCCTGACCTCCAGAGCTTATGGAGACCAACTAGCTGAAAGACAAGACAAGGACAGTTACATTCTGACAGGCCAGTTCAGTCACTTGAATTTAGATTTTTAGTATCAAAGCACAACGCAAAACAACCCAACCTTTATAGCTCAGAATGTTATTGTCACCAACTACAGTGTGTGCTTTTCTGCCAAACAATTTGTTCACATTTTCTGAACAGATCAATATTATTTTCCACACTTAAACAATATTACATTTGAGTGTTTTCCACCTTTCCCCTCTCCTCCTCCATCTGACTGATGGAGCTCTCTGCTCTCTGCAGATCTTCCTGGTGCCCCTTCTGGCCACCTCTGACAGCAGAGTCACGCCTCTCCACGTCCAGGGGATTCTCCTGATTCTGGTCCTTTGGAGGTCCTGGTGGACATGATATCCCAAACTCCTTCTCCATATCTTCTAATATCTGAAGTCAGAAAAAAACAATTACTTTATGTGGGTAAAGGGAGTCCAAAAGACAGCCTAAACGAGTAAACATGTTTTTAAACTGGTCCTCTGAGAATTACAGGCACAGCAGTGTTTGTAATTCTCAGAGAACAGGGAGGCGGCCTACACCCTGAAACGGACAAAATTCACACTCGTACCTAAGGGCAATTAGGAAACACCAATCAATCTAATGAGCATAGTTTTTGGACTGTGGGAGGAAGCCAGAGAGCCCGAAGAGAACCCACACATGCACTGGGCAAACATGCACACTCGGAATCGAACCAGCAACCTTTTGCTGTGAGGCACATGCACTACCTGCTGCGCCACCATGCCGCTCCAGTAAACATCAGTGTACCTAATAGTTGAATCTCTAAAAAAAGAAAATTTAAATCATAACATAAGTAACTAGAAAAGCACTCAGAGAGCGCAGACCTCCGCCAAGGTGATCCGGATCAGTCCCAAAATTTTATCAGTTCTTCCATATCCCATTTCCAACAATTCCTGAAAATTTCATCGAAATCCGTTCAGAACTTTTCAAGTTATTTTGAACACAAACAAACAAACGCCGGCAAAAACATAACCTCCTTGGCGGAGGTAATTATATACTTTGTGTCAGTTTAAGTACCTTGGTTGATTTGACCCAGCTCTCTTGGGCTGCCCTAAGGTGCTCTCTGTGCCTGTCCTGGTCCAAAGCTGTGATGGGGGCTGCCCAGGACCTTTTGGAGCTGATGGAGGTCTCAACTGAAGATAAAACCTCTTGAAGTTTAGTCCACATTACACTACTGCCCCCTGGTGGAAGAAAACAGGTACACTAAATCACACTCGGATGTTCTGTGATATACAAGATATTGGTTTATAAAGTATGTTTATTATGTTGCAACTATTACAGGTATTTGTTTTGTTTATCATTCTTAGGTTCATGGGTAAATTTGATCGATGAACCAGGTCCATTTGGTTGCTTGAAAACATCAGTGCTGACCTTTGAAGGAATGAGGAACTTAAAGATATGACTACTGCTGTGCTTCCTCTAACAGGGATTTTGTGCTTTTGGTATCTCAGCGTTCTTCTACTTCAGGCTTCAAATGATTGTCAATAAAAATGATGGTTAAGATTCTTGAAGCTGTCTTGAAAAGTAAATCATAATTTTTGTAAAAGCAAACAATCAAAAAACTGTTTTTTGTTTAACTGATCAAAATACGTCACACTTGTTGATTTATTTTGTCAAACTTTCATCAAAATTCTTTCAAGGCCTTTGTTAAAAAATCTTGCACAACATTAATCATGCTGTTTAAGTTTTTGGCCACTTCCAGTAAACTTTGTCTGACTTTTTACCAATGCAGTTTTCAGAAATTTTTGAATGTGGTCCAAAAACAACTTAAAAATGTATTTGTGTGACTTATAACACATCGAATCGCTTGTCCCTTTCAGGATGCTCCAATGTGGTCATCTGGAGTTTTGGATGGCAGGTAACTCAATAAGCCAGCCTCCCCTAAACCTGAATATGCCGCAGCCTTACAAGGGACACAAAGCCATTACCTTACTCTTTTTTTCATAAACAGTCTCCTGCTCAAAATCTTAATTTTGCTGCCATATTTTCTTTAATATTATCTTTATGAACATACTTTGCAATGCTGCACACTCTTTCCTCGCACCTTTCATGTCAGTGAAAGCATGAATAAGTTCTTAAAATCAGTGAGCAAGTAGCTTGATAATATATTGAATGGTCACTGTAATTCAACTCCAGTTAAACTGTAACACCAGTTTTGTTTTGTTTTTTCAGTTTATCAGGCAAAATTCAGTATTATCTGAAAATGTCAAAAAAAAAATATACGTGCATAGGTCTCTTGGCTGTTTTTTCAGTTTTTAGACTTAAAAAAGTATTCCAGCACTTCATGATCATTTGCAATGTGAGTAGCCTTGAGGTTTTTATTGGTTGTAAATGACCTCTCTGCTCACCTACAGCATCTCCAAGGCCAAAAAGAGGGCCCAGGCACTGCCATGAGGATGTCTCAAGGTAGGGTGTAAAATGTGCTTGCTTACTTATTAAACTTACTTTTACAGACTACATGGTGAACATTTTAGGTGTACTTTTAATTTGTTCTTTGATCTCAGCCTGGTGTTGTTGCCTACATGCAGGACAGGCACAAAGCATTTACTAGAAAAAAAACATTTAAGTTCCACCTCGCCCACTCAGTGGAGGTTTGGATGTGTTAGCTGATGCAGTGGTCCTCTCTGGGCTGCTTCTGGCCAGTCTGTGGGACAAGAGGTCTGGAACTAGAGGCCCGGGTGGTCCTGGTGGTCTCAGGTCCCCTGATTCACTGCAGAATACCGTCATTAAGTTTTGCAAGTAACTGCCAAAACCTACTAAGAGATGAGCTATACCAAATCCAATATATCTTATATGGAGAAGGGAATGTATGCAATGTCATATGTCAAAACAAAGTTCAAATATATTCTACTAAATTATTTATCTGAAGTGCTATAATTCATCTAGGTCACCTCACATCTGCTTGTTCTCTTTACTTGTGTTTGTTACCTTGGTGCCTTTAAAGAACCCATCTTCTTATTCAGCTCAGCGATTATGCTGAGCAGTGTGCCAACTTCAGCCTCACACTGAGCCAGCTCCGCTGCTGAAGGCTCCAGGCTTGCTGCTGGTTCAGAGCCTTCAGGGTCAACAATCATGTGGTCCAAGGGGGTCATCACCTCCCAGTCAGACCCACCCCCAGTGTCCAGGCTGTCACACCTGACCAGGCCAGGATCCTGCACACAGAGAAATAGAAAGATAGACTTTTCATTGATTTTAAATTAATCTTTTTTTTTTATCAGTTATTGAGGAAATGTTCAGCATTTTTTTTTTCACTTCACAATCAGGTGTATGCTGAGGAATCGTCAGTGTTTTTTGGTTCTCCCTGGATTCTCAAACAATTCTTTGTAATGTAAAATGTTTTGACCCTTGAGCCATTAGAATCCCTTTGATTATTCCTCTTATATAATGCCCCTGTACATTCACACATACATGCATAACATTCTGTTTCCAAACACATAGGTGTCCCCTGTCTGCCAATCAGCATCCTTAAGTAAATAGTTGCTGTTAAGACTTCACCAGAATCCCTGTATGTATTTACACTAATAGACTGTAATGCACTTGACACAGACGTTACTGCTGCAGTACTAAGCGGCTATTGTTTTAAGCAGCAGGAAAAAGGAGGAAACTAAAACATCCTGAGATCCAACATCCTGCCTGGCAAATATTTGTGGACTGTGCGTCTTTTGTTGTGCACAAAGAATGTGGGCTGAACAGCTAAAACATGAAATCAGAGCAAAGTTTATCATATTTATTTTTTACCTTTTGGTAATTTGCTGCCAAACCCTGTGACAGAATTTTACAACATACAGCCCAATCTGTTGTTAGTTAAAGGTAAAAGTGAATCTATGCAGATGATTTTTAACAAGCTTTAAATTCTTTATTCAACTGGTTAAAAGTTCCAATTCACGCACATTCATCAAACTGGGAGGAAAAACATGGCCAGAAAACAATCACATTTACAATTTCTGCTTATTAATTAATTCTTGCTTATTTAAAAATTGAATAACTTAACCCATTTCATATTCTCAGCCTAGTTTACAGCAGTTAAACCAGGTTTAATTATCTGCAAGAGGCACATGATCCTTTAATTTATCCATTTAGTAAATGTATCAAGGACAGTTTGAAAAGATGATGGACCTTTAGCTCTTCACAATCTTAAGACTTGTCAGATTGACACTATTCATTTACTTTTGGTATAAAAAGGACAAGTATTCTGTATCCTGTGAATACTGACCTCCATGCTCGTAGATCCTGATGTCTGCAGCAGTGATTTAGTTCCTGTTGTGCCTACAACTTAACAGCCAACAGAGTGATTGGATATTTCCTCAGTCCTCTTACCGTCTCTGTTATTACATTAACTAAAAGTAAGTCAGTCACTACCGCCGTCCAGTCTCTGCCTAACTGTGTTTATTGTGATGAATGAAGTCAGTGGAAACACTCAGAAAGTCATCCCCACCCATTCCCCGCCACTCTGAGTCCTTTCCTGTTTTTTCCACACTGAGCTTCCATGTTGATTTCACAGGTGAAAACATTCTCTGGGAAAATACTAATATGTACCTATAATAAATGTTACTTGTAACAAAATAAACAAATAGAATTAAGGCCGCTATGCTGACATATTGGATATGCTGTCTTTTTTAACACTGCATATGGGCTATCTGCTCTTTATTGCACAACAGGCTGATTCAGACTTTGCAAAGTTGGGCTGCGTTATCTCCTGTCAAACATCATCCTCTGTGTTTGAATCAGTGATGGGCAAGATACTGATAAAGAAGTATTGATATAACTTATTACTCAGTATCAAGAGGAACAATTTACATTACTTTATGTTATTACTTTTTCTCTTTAAAAACTGATCTACAGTGGGTGTGAAACAAAGTTTACAGTACAACAATGTTTTTACATATTTTGTTGAAACAACTTTCAAAATAAAGAAAATATTTTAAGCTGTTGAAACTACAGCTCTCTCTTTCCCTTTCATCTAAATCTAAATATCAAATATAATACATTATCATTTCAACAAGGCAAGAGTCTTAGATCATCAAAAAATTGCTGATTAATAACAGTCAAACAAAAGGAAAAAACATGAAACAGCATGAGACTGCTGAAGGAACTTAATTTTAAACATTTGTATGTTTTTCCTTGACATTTTTTCAATGTACATTATGAAAATGTTTCCCTATGTAGCTGACAGGAGTGTGGTTGGCAAGAGCTGAACTCACTTTTAAAAACAGTCCAAAATAGAAAAACACACCCAAATGACATACTGGTTGGACCAATCTTTATATATTATTTTAATTAATTATTGCCTTTTTAATCTGAGCCTAACAGCATATGTCAGAGAAAAACTGGCCCTTGCACAATTGAAGGTGCTGACCCCTGTCTAAATCTTTGTGTGTCAATTATGTTTTAGATATTACATCCATCCATTATCTATACCTATAATCCCTTTTGGAGACGAGGGGCTGGAGCCCATCGCAGCCAACGTTGGGTGATAAGCAGCGTAAACCCTGGATCAGTCGCCAGCCAATCGCAGGGGCCACATAGAGAGACAGACAACCATTCATGCTCACACTCACAACTTAGGGCAATTTGGAGTCACTAATCACCGCATGCCTCCCTTAAATATTGACATGTGAGCCAAATTTTGACGACCTCCAAGCCCTGGGACCTTCTTACAGTCTCTCCTGGGGCTGGCGTGGACCAAGGTTGAGATCCAAGGCTGAAGAGAAAGGGGAAAAAAAGGCAAGAGAAAGAAAGACGAGAGAAAAACAGAACAGCTTGGATTTACTTCATTTCCCATAATGCCATTCCACTTCCGGATTCGATCATTTCCGGTAAGGAAGTTGTTCGGCCAAAATAAATGCTAGCCTGCAGTTGAATTAGTTTGATACTTTCCTATGAGTTTCCATAAGTTTGATTAAAGACTTTTTGAAAAACAGGTACCAGGTAAGTCTGCTTTCACTATTCGACATTAATTATTTATTTGGTCCTCAATTTGTCTGTTTCGTTATTATTTCTCCTGAAGCTAATGCTAACAGGTCGTCCTGTCTCATCGCTGTCATCGAGCATCACTTTGATTTACCTGCCTTTCTCCAGTGATTTTACTTCTCTAACCCAATGATTAATGTCGTCTTAAGTTAGCGAGTCATACGTTAGGTTCAAACATGGTGAGCTTTGTTATTTATGCAAGTTATCCCTACCACAAGAACATACTAGCTTCAATATGAACCTTTCACTTTTGTTGCTGGCGTGTTTCTTCAGTGTAAAATGCAATTATAAAGTTTTGTTCTTGTAGTTGAAGTGGGTGAACAGATCTGTTTTCATGTGCTTTTTTTTTAATCTCTGTTATAATTCATAAGATTTCTATATTAATAAACAGCTGTCATGCACCTGTCCTTATGTATTGTCACTTGCCCAAATTTAAACGCAAAATGATTTCCAAAAATAACATAACTAATTTAACTTCATGAAAATCTGGCTAAGATGCAATCCTACACTTCCAAAGGTTAAAAATCTTGC
>JBAMNC010000603.1:697500-753406 GCA_037902135.1 Cetoscarus ocellatus
TGTGGGAGTGTAGTTGTGTGTGTGGAATTGAGCAGCTGCATCAGTATTCACCAGTGGCTCCCTATGAGGAGTGTGCGGGAGGTGGGAAAGAGTGGGGGTGGCGGTGGCAGCGGCGGTGGGCAGGGCAGGCCTTCCTCAGAGCAGAACTGTGCGATGAGTTGGAACAAAGCGGCTCGACGGGGGGCTTCTTGATTGGCCCGGCCTGGCCCCAGACCCCCCTAGACCTGCCAATACGCAAAGCACTGCACCAGCTCAGACAAGAGAATTAGCTGCTCTGTTTGTGTGCCTAGGAGCAGAAAGGCCCGCTTTTGAACAGTATGTCGCCTCATGTCTACCAGAATCTCGTTCAGCTGGCATGAGGATTCACAGCACGGCAATGAAAACCTCCCTCAGTCTGTCCATGTAGGAGCGGGTAGTGGGAGAGGACAAAAGTGCACCATGAGACAGGGCTGTCTTCTCTTGTATTCAGAATACTTGTCGGAAGGTATTGTCACCACCTTGCTGTGAGGTCGGCGCCCTGCGAGTCCTGAGTGCAGACAGTCCAGTCCTCATTGTACACTCTTTATATTTGCTGCAGCTCTTCCGGTCTGTTGTTTCAGAATGGCTAATGTGCTATCACTGTTTGTGTGTGAGCTGGGAAAAACTTGACGAGTATATTTCACACAAGAGCTATACTGGCATGGATCTTTTGCATGGAGTAACAATATAAACACAAAATTCATCCTAATGCATCCATGGGCCTAGTGTTGAGAATTGTTTGACAGAGACGCTCTGACTATTTCTATTACACATCCTGAAAACAATAGTTCCATGAAAAGTTGAAGCAGTATCAAATTCATGTGATGGAAATGATATTGGTACATCTGATTGTGTGACTACTAAATGAAATGGAGCTGTGATACAAACACACAATCAAGCAAACCACCATGTTACATGTTTCAACTGGCTGTGTTGTATGTGCCTAAGAGTCCTCATGTTGGCCTGATGTGGGCTTACAGGATGCAAAACGTGTGGAAGTTGACTGTGTCCTAAAAGAACAAACGCAACTTTATTTTGCTAGGTGACATTGACTGGCAATGGATTTTAAAAAGGAAGTAATTATGTGTGAATTGTTCACATGAAAAAAATCATGTCTGGTGTGCAAGCCTTAGTACTTGAGATGTTTAATGACCTAGATGAGGGCTAAATCATGTGTTGTTTTTTTTCCATTGCAGGACAAGCAATGTCCATCACATGACATAAAGACATCACTCTGTTGCTTGAAGGAAACCAAATCTGCCACTTGCCTTATTTCCTTGTCTTAATCATGATAAAACTTAAATTTCACCATCAGTGGTTAGAAAAATGGTCACAGTTCAGGGGCGGCTTCAGCAGAACTTCTCTTTTTTCTTTTCCTACTATATTCTCAAAAAACTCATCAGATTAGTTTTAAATAAAAATCAAAACAAAGATTTATTCTTAAGGGCACTCTGTGTTCAATAACAGTTTTAAATGTGACAATTACAGCAGCAGGAAGCTGCCAGATATCACAGTGTCTCCTTATTCTACAACAATAGCACATAGTACATGGACTGTTCAGCAGTGCAGCACTGTGGACTTCTGTTTTATTAGAAAGTAACTTTTATAAATGTGGGTTAAAGCATTTGAAGTTTAATGGCATAGGTCATGAGTACTGTTGTTCTAACTTTTCTTATAAAATTGTGTGACACCAGCAAAGCCCCAAATCATAGTTTGCTTTAATAGTATGTCTGCTCTTTGTAAATTCAGATTATACGATGGTGACAAGAGGAGCACAAAACGGAGGCTTAATATACAGCATTTGGCATTAGGGCTGAACGATATTGGGAAAAAATATTTTCCTTATTTGATAAGCAATTATGTATAAGTATATGTGTGTGTGTGTGTATGTATGTATTGCTATTTTCTATATGCAATTATCTAATTCTCTAGAACTGACCCTGAAAAGTGTATAATCATAATCCATGAGCAGCCTAATAGTTTTTTTCAACTTCTGTTAGCCCACAGTGTTGTGCTGCTTAGCATCCGTGGTTGTAGCAGCAAAGGCTGTTTTTAAGGATGGAAAATTTCCCAATGTCTCTATGGTAAGGTATTCATTTATGGCATACATGGTGAGTGTTTTTATAATTAGGTTCACAATAACCCCCAAAAATGGGAAAATACTTGTATTGAGTCATGTGGCTGACATTGCATGTCCTGCAAAATGACTGTTGTGCTTGCACAGATTGCAATTGCAACGGAAAAATGATCTATTTTTCAGCCTCCTTGGGCATGCACCAAAACAAACAGCTCCTGTGTGCCTCCAGGTGCTGGCATTACACATCAGCAGCTTGTTCACTCCATTATACCTCTGTTACTGTCCCAAGCCCAATTCACAGTGCTACACCAAGGCTCTGTTTTATCTACTCATGGCATTCATGGGACATTCACATTAATTCCACGAGGCTTGGATGCACATGACACTCAAAGGCAGAGACATTCACTCGCAGTGTTCCCGACTCCCTCTGAGTCTGCGTGCCCCTTTCTCTCCAATATCACGCCCCTGTTACTACCTCTGGAGATGGAACAAAAGGAGGGAATCACTTGCTCCTCCCAATTCTGTCTCCATGATGTTAACAGTGGAGGAAAACATCACAGGGGTGTAAATATTAACGTTTGTGATAGAAGATCACAGGAGAAACAACATCACCCTACCGCTCTGCCTTCATTGCATAACACTCTTATCAATACCAGTATGTAAGTGCCAATTAATGCCCAAATCAAAACTAAATTTGTTTTTATTTTATTACAGCCGAGAAATAACTTTACAGTGAAATTGTGACTCATTAACTAGTACTTCATATTAAAAGACTAGAATATGAATCAGGGGATTAAAGCATCTTCTTTATAATCTTCTAACTAACTTGTACACACAGCAGAACCCTTGTCAGCTTCTCAGTGGTGAAGATGAAACAAAAGTTCCCCTGTGTCATTTTCATGCCTGAACTCTGGCTTTCTGCTTTTATTGTCCACTTATTTGTTTCAAACTTTGGGACTAATCTGCCTATCCCCCCTCCCTGTCTTTCCTGTTCCTCTGGCCGTTATAAGTAATAACCTTGGTTTTACAAGCAGGCATCAATCATCCACACAACCGTACTGGGTGTAATCTTAAAGCCCCCCTTCTGCGAGCCTGGCTTTAATCTCAGCCATGGTCTCCAGACCCACAGCCCTGTCGGCCTCACCACTTTCCCCTCTCTTGACAAATTGCCCATTTCCCTTGGCTTTGCAATCTCGGCACTATTTTTTTCTGTGTATGTGCGTATATGTGTGTGTTGAGTTACAGTGCACCATCCCCCACCTTAAGTCTGCTATGTTCCAGTACATGCCTGCATGTGTGTATGTATATCTCCCACACACAAGTGCATGTGTGTTTACAGGGTATGGTGCATTGAGTGTTGTGTTTGTGTGTGTTTGTATTGCGCGCTTGGCTGGCCTTGCACGGGGGGTCGAGATAGTTCTGCAGAGCGGGGAGTCAGGCCTAGCCATGCCAAGCCTATGTTAGCAAGGGCACTTCACTCGAAGTGATAAAAGTAGAATAATCCCCTTTAAAGCGTCTTAACGAGGTCAAATCTGTTGGGCTGCGAGGGGGAGGTGTGTGTGTGCTTGTGTGTGTGTTGTGGGGATAACACTGCAGAAATGGGGGTAAGCCTTGGCTTGGTTTGTGAGAGATAATAATCAAAATCAAATTCCTGGCCCAAACAGGATTAGGCTCTCCCTGTGCTCTAAAGCCCCTGTCCAGAGTGGCTGAAGACACAATCCTATTCCTCAGTATCTTACACACACCCACACAGACCCACACACATGCACACACTTACACACACACATGCCAGGCAGCTAACAGCAAGACTCGCCTGGCCCAAACAAAGCTGGCCATAAGCTTGGATGCAGGCCAGTTAGCCCTGTCCCTCTCTCAGATCACTAGGCACATACGCTTCAGTCCAAACACTAATCTGGGATATTTAGATGGAATTGTTTGGATGTGGCTATTCTTAGATTGAGGATGTGATCTCTTTTGGTGCTGGCATGTTAGCAGAAAACCCTTAATGTCTGGCTCGGCAAATCATGCCATGATGGATTTTTGCTGAGAAGTTTGCCTACATTTTAAAAACATCCTGCGTTTGCTGTTCTCTCCAACACACAAAACAGGGACATGGTTATCTCCCTTTTAATTTAGCCCTGCATTTTCTAATCTTGCCTTAAAACTGACACAAAAACTAACAATTGGAAATCAACCCAGCAGAAAAGATGATAGCCAAAATTTAGCAAAACTTATATGAGAAAACATAGCTGATAAGAAGTCTGAGACAAAAAAACTAGAGATTCACAGTATTGGATTCATAAAAATGGGCATTCAGTGATAATGAGGTAAATCATAATGGAACTTTTGTACGTTTTGCCAATATTACAGTCAATGTATGGGATATTTATGGCCAATTTGTATGGTTAAAATATCGGCCGTAAATATTTGAAGACATACAGATAATCAGTGTTTATCTGCCGATGCCTAGATTGATTCAATACTGTTCATTCCTAACCAAACCCCATTAATGATATACACTGCATTTATGTGCATTAGTGTTTAACTGACTTAAATATGGGATATATGCATGCTGTGCTTGCTTGAGCTCCACCAGCTGTAATGGGCTATACATCCTATTAGTGTCTGTAAACAGTGTGATGTTTTTTAGCGGTCAGGGCTTAGCCTGAGGCAAAACAATCCTCAACACATGTTAGCTAAGGTGCAACCATTAAGCAGAGCTACTCATACTTTTTACTAGTGGTTGGCAGCTGCCTTACAGGTTAGACGGAGCATTTGACTGGATTTCTGGCTTGTATAAATAGAAAATGTAAAGAGTTAGTTTTACTAATCGCATTTTGTGCCAGCTATTCAATTGTCTGACTTGAACCTTTGAGCCAGCTAACTTAGAGCAGCTATTGTTCATTTAATTTCTATTGTGGACGAAAGAATACTCCAAAAGGACTGTCAGACAATTAAGAAAATCAAAAGAAAATAAACAATTTAAAATGGTACATTTTACCCAGTATTCTGATATATAGTGTCACATCACTTATTTATTTCCCGCTATTGTGTTATCATTCAATAGTTTTGTTTATGTGTCATCTCTCTGCACTCAGACTGGGAAATGAGTATCATAGGCAGAAGAGATAGATGGCTGAAATGGCTTCCTTGGGACTGGTGCAATGTAGCAAACTGACAGCCTGGTGTTGAAAAATAGGCCAACTGCTCATCAGCGTAGATCTCCTGCATTCATTTAAGAGTGGGAGTGAGATAACATCCAGTCATTAGTGAGCGATTACAATGCCAAGGCACCATCCCTGCCTCCAACACACACATCCATACATATATATATATATATATATATATACCACACACACACTCCAACTGAGATGTAAACAGTCAGGCAGTGCTCCAGGAAATACAATCCCCACACTGCTTCTCCCCTCAGGCAGGATTTATACTGAGGAGGATGTTTTCCTACGTATCCTGCTGTTATTGTGTGTCTTTGTGTATTCTGTTTGTGACTGTGTGCCCTGCTGCATACATGTACTGTATTCATGTATTGTCAGTGTGTCTAATCACTGTAGTGTGGTCTCTGTGTGTGAAGCCCCCCTCCCCTGTAATCTTCCTTTCCTCCATCTCCTTTGTCGACTGATCTATGGAGCAGAAACAGCCTTAGTCTAATTCTTATTTAAAACAGACATTATGGTTCACAGTAGATTTCACATGGATTGGACCAGATGATGAGGCCAGGAGGGGTGTGTGTGTGTGCAGGAGGGGTGAGGATGAGTGGGCTCTGGGTTGGTTGGTGGGCGGTGGGGGTGATGGGGGAGGGGCAGCAATTTCCTGAAACGATGAATCCCATTTATTCGCTGAAGACTGTCTCAATTGCCTCAGCAGCGCACAAAGCTTTTTAATGCTTTAATTACGTCTCAAAGGAGCAGGGCAGAATCAAATTAGAGATTGTCCTACATTTAGATGCTGCGTGTGTGTTTGTGTCTGTGCATGTGTCTGTATGTGTGTGTGTGGGTGTGTGTGTGTGTGTGTGTGTGTCAGCGCACTATGCAAATTCAACATTGGAGAGAGAGTGTGTGTGGGCCGTTGTATTCTTGCGTATGATTCATGGCAGTTAATATTTGTTCCTCTGGCAGCAGAGCGTCATACATTGAAGCTTATCACACCCCACACACACACAGACACACACCCACATGCACACACACAGCACATTACTCCCTCATACCTATTTAACATTTAGGTTTTGGCTCTAACACACACTTATCTTTTGCGTCACCTTCACACTGTCCACACCATCCATCTGTAGTACAAACAAAAGCATAAACACACACACACATACACACACACACACACACACACACACACAGTCTCCCACACAGACATTAGTCCAGCCTCTCCCTACACAAACACAATTTCACTCACAGCGTGTAGGTAGCTTTTTTGTCACAGCAGATGGCATGTGTCACAATATTACGGCAGTATTTCATTAACATTATGGGCATCCATCTGTTGTGGGCTCTCAGGCCTCCATAGAGCACCTTGTTTTGGTCACTGACAGAGAGAGAGATAATAAACATTGTGAGCCATGTGGCAGGCATGGGGCTCAGAGGCTTGTTCTGCTGTGGCAAAAGGAAAATCAGAGCAACAATGTGTCCTGTATTTACAGGAAAGCACATCCGGTGTTCAGGTTGGTTTGTATTTCCAAAATCATATTTTCCAAAATAAGAATTGAAGCAATAGAAAAGCCTCCTGTATTGTCTCCTTTTAGCAACCTGTGTTTATTTATTTAACAACCTTATCATGAGGCTTGGGCATCAGTGAATTTCTGAGATTTGTGAAGTCGATAAGGGAGGTGAGTTTCAGATCTGCATTTGGTCTGTAACAGCTGCATTAGGGCTGTAACTTTTCCCAAAAATAAAACTCTATTAGTTTTGGGCATACACCCTAATAACCAAGACATTGATTTAGCCTAACGGCCCAGCTGCAACAAAGACACAGAGTATTTTCATTAATTAAATTTACTATTAACCCCTCCCAGGCCACACTAGTGGGCTGCATGACCTTGCAAATGAATCTTGCAATTCTGTCCATGATGATCTTTTTCCACACCTCTGGCAGGGGTTCTGCCGAAGATGATGACATCAGCGGTGTGAAGCCAAAGTGCTTCCAGGGAGTGGCTTTGCCTTTTGTTTTTTTTGTGTTGAACTTGCTGTTTTTGAGGTCAAGAGAGCATTGGATGATCAGGTTGCGCTGGGTGCACCTGGTTAACAGGGTGGTTCCCTGCTCAAGGTGTCCTAATGTGTTGCAGAACTGTAAATATTCAATTCAAATGTATATTTACGGTCAGAGTACAGATTTTTGCCTCCATGCTCAAACAGATTTCGAACAGGTGACGGCCCTAATCTACATAAATCTTACAAGGTTAATTCTGTGAGAACACGTCCATGAGAGATTTACCTGTCTGCCAGGACCTGTGGTGTCAGCATAAAACAGCATCATTTTTCACACAGCTTATAAATAAAGTTATGGGAGGGGGATAATGCAACAGGTGACAGCAGCAGAGAGTTATCCTGATAAACGCTATAAAGGTAAAGATAGCATGTGCAATAAATGCATTCAGTGCATGGAAGCATGCATATCTGATGACTTAGCATTTTCTTCATCCCAGCATAAATGTGAGGAAAGGCATTTGGTGTGTAAAATTCACACGTCCTCTTTTTGCCACTATAGTCCCAGCCGCAGATAGTGGTAGTAGCTATAGCAACATCTAATTACATAGACGTAAAAACGCAGCTGATCTCATGATCTTGCTCCCATTTTGCTAAGCAACTCATGCTGACAACTGAGTAAAATGATTTTCAAGATATGAGTCCAGAGAGAGCTCCTCAGCCCAGGTCATTGTGAAGAGACCCTATTGTGCTGGAACTCTGATCACATGCGTAATTCATGAATGAGAGAAGAGGAGAGATGTCACTGTGCAGGAGGTAAAATTTGTGGTAAAGGGGTTACATCTTTTTGCTACTGTCAACAGCATTTAGGTATGCCAAATATATTATCACAGTTATGCCAAAACCTGTCGTCTCCCATTGTATTATTATTATGTATTCATCTGAATATTCTTTCATATAAAAATGCTTTGTTTTATCAAATTTAAACCAATTAAAATATAAGACTGTTTCTTGTTGGGCTAGTACAATATTCATTCATTAAGTAGTGCAGCATTTTTTTCATTTCCTGAAAAGAACCAGTTTTGGAGATTGTTAATGAGGGTTAGCATAATTACCTAGAGCCAAACTTTATAACTATGTGACTCATGTCTGTGGAAAGTGCACTTTACTTACTTCAGTAAATGTCAGCCTTCAGCCAAATACATCTAAGTTTGAGTTAGAGTCACTTAATAAATCTCTTGCTATGCTGAGTGCTGATCCACATTCCAAATATGTCAACACTTTAAGTAGAAAGTGAAGTGTGACAGTTATCTGGTAGCCTCAGGCAGCCACATGTTGACCAATATCACAAACATCTGCCTGGTTGCTCCTGTTATTAACTGACTTTAAATACCTACAGTATCTATTTCACCAAGTGCACACACACAGACACATATTTCTCATCTTGAGCGCAGATCATCTCGCATCTATTCTGCTTGCAGTTTAATGGCCATGAAAAATAAATGGGGGGAAATTTTTAGGATTTTGCCATCCAAAAACCCACTACAAATGTTTTTATCCTGTCATTCCTCAAACATGAAACAAAACTAATGTTCGGTCTGAATTTTCATTATCAAAGAACTATTTTTAGCACACTTTTGTCTTGTCTCTGCAATGAAAAAATGGCTGGTAATCTGAGTTTTTTAAATCATCCTAACGATAACCAATTTAGTTGCTAACTCATTCAATTAATGATCACATTTAATTTTACAGATTCGCTGTTGAAGCCCTACTGTAGACCCTTATAGAACTCCAGGACACTTCAAACATGGCCCAAAAATACCTAGAATATGCATTTTTGCTGTGTTTGGATCAATTATGCTGCTATAGTAATCCTTTACTACCAGACCATAGGTGTGCTAAAAAAAAGCTTGTTTAAGTTACTCATTGATAGAACCATTTTCAGTTAATATTCAGAAGCAATTGTTTTCAATATCAGTCATCAAATTTCAACTAAAATATTATTCGCCAAAAATTATTTAATAACCAGGGGTTCTCAGCCCTTAAAAAACAACCCTAAACTATCCCTTTTTATTTAAGGTTTAGAGGAAGTCTTTCAACGCTGTCTTTTGTAATGTACTGTAGTTGTGGAGCATCTGATAGCATTAAAACACTATTTGCAGCTTTTTAAGTTTTCTGATGGTGCTAGAAGTAAAATTCAGGCTTGTCTTTCAGTCATTAGCATATCCAATTAAATAACAACAGTCTTTCATCAGGGCACATAGAATAGTCAAACACATACGCAGCAACAGGGGCCATCATTTTCCTCCATGACCATCAGCAGTAGAAAGCCTTTCAAGCACACCTGGGGCACTCCCGATTTGTCTGACGTCAAGGGAATGCTAAAATTGGCGTGTGTCTTTTCAGTTTTATATTTTTAAGGCTTCAGAAAGCGTCGCGTCTCCTTTTCTCCTTGTTTGTGTCTTCCTCAGCCTGTCTCTCTTGTCTCTTCAGTATTCCCAGTGGAAGAAAATGCTCCACCTGGGGCTGTTGACTGGCAGAAACTTTGGTATTTTAAACGTTTGCATACTGAGCTACACAGCTAGGAAATCAGATCTAGGGCAAAAACTATACCCTGGGGCATAGAGGCCAACGTGTAGGCAGACACACACAGACACGTACACAGTGTTTTCAGAAACCATGCCAGTGTAGCGAACAGTAACTGCACTGAGAATTGCACGTCTGCCTGGAGCTAAGTGCCTTGTGTTGACACAGGCCGTGTGTGGCATAGACCCATATAGCCAGGCAGTTGTTTGCTGACTGTGGTCCAGGCTATACTGGCTGCAGAGATAATGTAAAGGGTTATTTAGCTTTATAGTTGGAGCCTCTGTCTCTCAGCAGCAGCTCCATTTGTGAGGAGTCTTGTTTCTGTGTGCTGTGGGTACTTGATAATGTCAGCACTTCTCATGACATTTTAAAGTGTACCAGCTGAGGGCCACTATCCCTGTTTAGCAGGATGGTTTCCTTCTGTGTTTTTTCCTTTATCTAAATGCTTCATTTATTCATCACCACTAATTTGAACGTGCATTGGATTAAAATTATGTCATTTAAAATCTAAAATAGGGCTGGACAATATTAGAAAAGGAAAGTTGTGATATCTTGTTTTTATGTGATATATGTTGCTGTTTTGAAAAAAAAAAAAGGAATTCAAGATTGAATAAATAAAAGTACAATACATATCATTGCTGTGGAATGAAATTTTCTGTCTTGCTACCAGAACAACATGCACTATAGAAACAAATTATATGGTACATTAGCTTATGTTATTTATTGATAGTACCAGGATCCCTATCAGGTGCCGCTGTCAGTCAGGGTTTTACAACAGTTATTTCATCAAAGAAAGTAAGGTTTCAATAAAGTTGACAAATTCTTTATGAGTAAAGGTCATCTAGTAAACACAGCTAAAATATATTGCTGATATTTTAGCTGTAAACATAGGTATGCTTTTCTTATCTGCTGATACCAGTGATCTATGTTTTAAGGTAGTAACTGCTGATACCAATATTGTGCTGATAATATGCTTTATGTTGAACTTTTGCTATGTGATTCTTATGAATACCTTTATTGCAAGAGATGACAAAATTGTGATCTAATTTGCAGTCCTAATCCTGACACTTGGTACCCAGGGTGTCCATGTCTTCACTACAGCAGGCTTTAAGAAGTCGTTCCTTAACACTAAATCATGTCAAAGTCATACGATGCCTACTGAGCAGCTCAGCAAAACATAATTCAGCCTTTAAAACTTGAAACAATCCTATTGTTCAGCTATTCTCCAGCCATGTCTCTGTGGCTGTGAAGCAGCCTGTTTGTAGTTAAAAGTAAAGCTGAGCAGCGTGCCGTTGGGAGCAGGGCTACAAAGCAACAGGTCATTCCCAACAGCGGCAGCCTAGCTTCCTGTAAGTGCTGCAATCAGATTTCTGATGGTTTTTTTATGCCTGCTCAATCATAGTGGGAAAATGTCGATCCTTCTTCCCACCTGACCCATTATGCAGCCTGCTGAGAAATAATGAGATTTTGTCCCTATTTGGGTGTGATGCTTGCTGTGCTCTGACACACCGGCAGGCCGTCCACAGCTGCCTGGGGAATGTAGTGTGGGCAGAATTACAATGAGGGCTAATAGCAGCATCCAGGCTATTTGAGAGAACGATAATGTAGCCTCCTGAATGAAGCCCAAACCGAGTCTTTATGACTTCACATGGGTGGAATTCAGTGCTCCGCTTTATCCAGAATGTGTTTCATCGGACATTCATAGTATGGCAGTTCAAAGTAATAAATAAATGACTGACTGAGAGTGCCGTGGAGACTTTTGCTTTTCTTCTGGTATTGTTCCTGCTGACTGCTCATCATCAAAAGTATATTTCTTTGCATGAATTTCACTTCTCACCTGATGGGTGTTACTATAAACTGAACTATGTTTAACTTTGCCCGACTTAGCATGCTACCAAATACCTGGAAGTTCAGTGTAACATCTTAGTCCTGATTGTCCTCTCCAGAGCAAGAATTACATTTCAATAAAATCTCTCTGAATTTTGCATGAAACTCTGATAGTTTTCTGATAGTCAAAGAACTTGTAGTTTTAAAAAATGATACACATTTTGTGCTAGCAAACAATAACTAGTGTGGGGGTTAATGGGACACTGCAATGCACTTTGTGTTTTCAGTGATTTGTTTTAATGGATACTTTTTTATGCAGATTATTTCCACACGCTTGCCTTTGCCTTAAGGACAAAGATACAGAGACACTATGCTGAGAACAACAGCTTTAAAAGAGTCCTTTGTACCTGTCGACATTTATATCTGAATCAGCAAAAACACTTTGAAGTCAGCCTGCTACCTCACACTGCACCAAACACTTATGTTATTATTTAGCACTCAGTATTTTAGCAACCTGGTGCCTGCACATATGAACCTCTGTTTTGTCTGTTTTCTTTGTGTAAAGTTTTAAATATGCTAGTGTTTTAGTGTCTCACCTTGTGTTGTTATGGCATGTGCGGTATGGCATCTGTACTTGAAATCTAAAGATTTTTTTCTGACGTTGCAGGCAAAAGAGGATCATGATTTTTTTATATACATTTTCTGTTGAATTCTATGTAATAAACCTTTTTCGTCCTTACCAACAAATGTTAAATCTCCTCTTATTTTGTAGGGTTCCCTGACTGCTTAGGTATTTTTTGACAAAATTAACACTAAACTTTTTAATTATTTAAAAATGAATGCTTCTTATACCTGTAAGAGAATGTACTGTTGGTATGGGGCAGGGGGGATTAGAAATCTTGTTGATTGGAGCTAAATCTGTTGAACAAGTTAACAGACAACATCCAAGAAATAATTATTTTTACTGTGAACTTTTTATGTGTCATCAGCAGGTTTGTCTGAGTTCTGTTACTCAGTAGACTGTTAAAACTTTTCACGATGCTGTTGATGACAATAGAGTTAGCATATAGGGATATGGCACTGTAAAAAAGTTGCAGGTTCAGGACAAAGAACTGAAGACTGCCTCAGTGTATAAATGTTACACTGTTGTGTGGATTAAATTTGTGCTTATTTTCTCAGTGATTAAGATAAGATTGAAAATGTAAATTGAAGTAAAAAATCTGTCACAAATAGGTTTGCTGGATGCTGGTTTGGTGAAGTGGTAAGCAACCAGGCACAACCCATATACATACTTCTGCCGGCCCGGGTTCGAATCCAGCCTGTGGCTAGTTTGCCGAGTGTCTTCCCCTACTTTCTCTCTCAGCCCCCTTCACAAGCCTATCAACTGTCTCTGTCTCCTGTCAATAAAGGCGGAAAAATAATCTTAAAACAAAGAAATATATTCATGTTTTTCTTTGTAAATGCATGATCTTGATTTTTTTAAATTTAGTTCCAATGTGTAGAAACTCGCTCACTGTATCAGTTTATTCAGTTTATTGGTTTAATCTGTTGGACTTCATTATTTTGAAACTGTTCTCAGGATTTCAGTTATTTCTTAATCTTCTATTTTTCTCTTTACTGCTTCACATTGTTCTTCTTTTTTGTTTGTCCCGCCTCTTACCCTTTTGCCTTGTGTTTTTCTCTCCGGCAGGCTTCATCGCAGCAGCTGAAATTCACAACCTCCGACTCCTGTGACAGGATCAAGGATGAATTCCAGTTCCTCCAAGCACAGTACCACAGGTGCAAACCAAAACACAACACAACACAAACACACAAACACACGAACAATGAGAGATGCAGGACTGATTGCTGTAGCTCTGTAATTAGGAGGTTATGCTGAGATTAAATTCTGTAACTGTATATTAATGTATTGAAGGTAAAGTAGCCATATTGATAAACTACATCATTGCTACAAAAAATTTTACTGTAATACTCTCTCCACACTTGTGTACCAATTCTAAATAAGTTCCGCTTTATAAAAAAGTCCAACTTGGCATTACCTAACGGAAAAAAGATGTTTTGTGTTTGAATGGTTCACTTGTAAATAATAAATGCAGCTTAGACGGTAACCTTTGTGGCATGAGGTTAGTCCACAGTAGCTGCTGAAAAAGATGCACACTACTTCTGATGTTTTATTTATTTATTATGTTTTATTGAAACATTTCTGGAAATAAACTATTCCTTTTTTATTTCATTCATTAGCGCTGTCAACAAACATGGGATAATAGAATATCTTTTTCAGCATGAGGCTAAAAGTCAGTTCTTAGTGTTTATGCTGGAAAAATGACCAGTTTGATTTTTGGGAAAAGAAACAGCACTATTATGCATGTGAGTAAACGGGGGTGGTTTGCTGTCAATTTTGTTTAAAATACTTGAACCCAGACTTGTTTTGTGTCTTCTGCTTATAGGTGAAAATGAGTTGGCAATGATGAGCTGTGACTTTCAAGAATTACAGAAAAAATAACTTAAAATTCAGAGACACATTCTAAAGTTGGCCGTAAAGAAAGGAATATTTCTGCTTTTCCTCCACTGCTCCTCAAATCTATCACCACTCTGCACACTGAAGAAACATTGTTTCTTGACTCATACCTAAATCAATCCTGTTTACTCTGGGCTATTGATCTCTCTTCACTGCTTAAATACAACTACAGTGCCAAAAGTCTGAGACACTTCCAAAGTGCTGGGTTCGACCTCCACTGATCTGTTTGATAGCAGTTATAAAGAGAGGGGACGCCACAGGGTCTGCGTCTCAGAGAGAGATCCTCTCTTTGTGAGAGAGGAGTCTTTGAAGGCCGCCTTCCTTCCTGAGGAGGTTGGTTTGTTCCTCTGTACCTGTTCTCCCAGAACCTTCCAGAGGGTTGCCTCTGTCTGTAACAGCGTCTGGCAAAGGCAGATGAAAGCCTGCAAATTGTGTGCAAAATCCCTGCTCAGGTTTGATCGCTGTTGTTTGCAGGGAATCTAAAGCAGCTATAACACCCTGCACGTCTTATTCCTTGCCTTTGGTTTTTTTGTAATTCCCACTACAGTGAGCAGCATCGTTTAACCCTCTTCAGAGAGCCAGGGCGCAGATGAGAGAATACCTTTTTTGTCTGAGCATACAGAACATGCATACAGTGTCTATTGACTCAGGAGGGGGGCTGGGCTGGGGCGGCAGGGAAGGGATCCACAGACTAGGCTTTGTAGCTCTGCCGCTGTGCTGCACTTGTCTGTTGCTGAAGCCTTTAAAAGGCAAATGTACCGCAGGCGCTCCCCTGGGTATAGTAGCAAGCATTGTAGCTGTCGCTGTCTTCTTCTTCCCGCCCCCCTCCTCCTCTTCTGCCTTCCTCTCCTCCCCTCCCCTCACTCACATGCATAAATAGATCAGGGAATACATAAATCAAAATAAAGATGACAGCAGGAGCGATTTAGAGACGGAAGAATCGGCAATAAAACTCCATCAAAGTGTCGTTTGAGAGCAGCGGTGCAGACCTGGGGGCTGCTGAGCACCAATCAGAGGAGGCACAAGCCAATCGCAAAGGCTGGCAGCAGGGAGGCCTGTCGCCATGACAACCCAACACACAACCTACGCATGTACATGGGGGATAGCAGGAAGGGATTTCTTTTGTGTAGTAGGGAGGGGGAACATTTTGGGTAAGTGGAGGCTGCACATACACAAATAGGATTGGAGGCAGAATAAAACTGCCCATCACCCCCTCCATCCACCCAACAGCTGAGCAGGTCTGATATCTGTTGCATGTGAAGGCAACAAAAACTGTGATCATTCTGCTCAGTTTTGGTGTTCTGGACTTGAGGGCTTCATCCAGGCACTTTTTTCTGGCAGGTTTTCATTAAAGCAGTAACTTCTTGGCTGAGAATGTTCACCATGCCTTCGTTTCTCTTTTTTACTATGATCCATATAAAAATGTTTGAAATTCAAGAAGAGGGAGGCATAACAACCTAGTCAACAAACAATGATTTATGAAGAAAGTGTATGTTGTAAAAATCCTTTTCAAGTAAATTATTCCTCACGTGTTTTATATTCTGGATGCATTTTACTGTTCCTGAGCAAACAGTCTCCTAAAAACTAGTGATCAATTTAAAGGGATTGCCTTAGACATATACAGTTGTGCATTTTTCTCCTGTTTCATTACTTTATGAGCAAGTAATTCCTGGCAACTGTAGGTAGATACAACACAATAATCACAAAATAAAAAAACAATGGTGTAAGTTGTTTTCTAACGTATTTTGCACTCACAGAATACTTATGTCATGACTCTAGGTCCTCGGTTAAGGTCTACTGGAGTTAAAGAGCATTTAAATTGAACTGCAAATGAAGCTTTTTTTCCTTATTACTTATCAATTTTTGGAGAAGGATGAACTTTTCCTGGGACGTCTGTTAATAATATTTCATTACAGTGACATCAGGCTGCTCTTTAGAGGCTGTTAACTTCTTCTTGGAAAGTGTTGCTTTGTATTCAGCACATTGAAACTGAATGTTATAGTAGAGGTCAGGATTACATTTCTTTTAATCCCTAAATATGACAGGTACTGTTTTGCTTGGTGGCCACATGACACATAACCTTAAAAAAAAAGTTGTTTTGCCGTATCTGTGCCTCCTCCAGATAAGATTATCATGATGACTCCATGAAGTTTTATTGTTAATCATAACATTTTTGATATTAATCATAAGATATTTGTTTGTAACTGACATGCAATGAATGACCTGCATCTTATTTCAGGTTAAAATGCATTAAAGATGTAGTGATTTTGAAAATCAGCGCAGATACTGATGTTCAGAAATAACAATCAAGTAAACCCAGACACTGATGTTTTTTTCAGTACTTTCTCTGGTGGTGTAAATATTCTCACGACTAATGCTGTCTATTCTTGTGAGACCACAGAAAACATTGCACACTTTTTCCAACAAGTGATTTTCTCTGTCCAGTTAAACAACTCTTAATAACGTAGCTAACAGGGATGCAAAGCTTTGTCGATGTTGCCGACACTATTCAGCGATAAAATCTTTCACTGATGGATTCATGTGTTAATTAGGGGTTTAATTAAGTCATTGCATATTTTTTATGGTATGCACAGTTGTAAGTGTTTCCTGAAGCAAAGTTTTCTGGAGAGTGAGTCATGTCACGGTTCATAACATCTTTGTTGAGAACAGAGTCATCAGTCAGTGGTGAGTCAGGCACAGATGATGATAAAACACTGCATTGCGTCCCACATCTTGTGAACTCTGGAAGGAGTTAAACTAGGATGTGATGTTATTTGCAGTGTAATTCCCAGGCTGAGATAAATGGAATGTACTATTATTTGTCTGCGCCCCGGCTGTGACTAACTATGATGAAACATAAAACATACAGGCATTGGGAAAATCAGGAAGAATCTGTAGTGGGCGTCTGTAATCATTCAAATTTTTCATCTAAAAACTAAAATTTCTTTTTTTAATACCTCTGCACAAATGATGATGATTTATCTGTTCTGCTAATAGTCATTCTTCTGTGCTGACACTGAACACTTTTGCAATTTAAGTTTGTTAGCATTCATCCTGCCCACTTGAAAAGTGTCAACACTGAATTTAATAGATTTGACTGAAGAGTTTAACAAAGTTTGGATACACTTTTCACGGCCAATTTGAGCATTTGAGAGGAACTCTTTCCTGCATGCCTGAATGCTACTCCCTGCAACTGCCGGACCTGAAAAGTTCTTTTTTGGTCTTTTTCTCAAGCCAGCAGTTGAAAAGAAAACATTGTGGTTCATACTCACACATAATGATGTGTTAGGGGCCTTTGTTCCATTTTGCAGAAACAGATGAATGTTTGTGCACTGGTGGTATGATAGACCGTGTTATGTCGCTGGACTCATAAGCAGTATTAAAAATGCTCCAGCTTTTCACATTGTGGTTGGATATTTCCCCCTGAAAAGAAGCGTCATGCACATACAAAGCAGATTTAATATACACTCAGTCATATGAAAAACTGAAAAATCTTCAATTCACAAGTACGTATTGCTTTACTGAATGGTTTCATACAAGGGTTTTTAACCTGTAGATACTTAATCTGCTTACAGAAGTTTGTAGCAGATCTTAAGACTAGGTGGTTTGGTTCCCATCTGACACACCGAATAGAACTTTTTATTTATCCATGAGAAACATGGATGTGGTGAATCCAGCAGCATTGCAGGACTAATTGGGTCTTAGTTACTTCCCTTCATCCTTTTCGTTTCCATTTTTAACAAGATACTCAGACAGTTAAACATGTGTTTTATGCTTACATTGTTCCAGTCCTCAACTTTAACGCTATGTCTTAACTAAATGAGTATTTGATGTTGCTTTGCATCAAGCAGCTTTGCACGCCTTCTGTCCACACTTCATCCATTAAAAATGTAATTCTATGTCCTGTGTTTCCCTTTGTAAAGGTAACATCAAGTGTTTTGATTGTATAGGTGGATAAACAGGCCTGTAGTGCTTGGTATTGATGATTGGTTGACTCAAAGGCTTATCATTACACAGCTGGGCAAAACAAATTTTCTTCCAAATAGATGAATACTCTACTATCTCTGCTATGTTAAACAGATTTACACACTATGCCAGGTGAGAAAAGTCAAAGAAAATCAAGAAAATCCCTCCAGCAGCTCTTTAAAATCCATCTTTCCTTACTACTCGCTTGCATTGACGTTAGCGATGGAAAGGAAAATAGAAATAGGGTGTTGAGGCAAAAATGTGCTATGTCAAGCTGCGTTATTTGCAGTGTAATCTTATACCGCTTTCACACTAAAATCCGCGGGTCAACGCTGGTTTTTTCAACGCTGGTTAACCCTGCGAGTGACTCCTTTACCACTGCCAGCAGACCCGGGTCTACTCAGCAGCAGACGAGCTGCGTGGCTGTTTTTTTTCCTCTGGCGCATCAAGCTGATGTCATCACGTTGATGACGTCATTGGTGCGACAAAACACGACCACGTAAACAATGGAAAAGAGCATGGATGCCGTGGACACGGTTTTCTGTACTTTGTACTTTTGTCCCTCTTTAAAAATGCACAAACTCGGCGCTGATGATACAAAGGCGGGTGGAATTTGTTGCTGAGATGGCAAAGAGTCACGTAAGTTACAGACAGCGGGGACGGGCGCGATGTTATGCCGTGAGCACGTAACGCCGACGTCATCCGTAACTTAGCAGCTTGACCCGGGTGTGACGTTCTCACTGAAGCCGGTCGGAGACGAGCCGATAAAAACCCATGTCGCTTGCAGGGTAAGTCGACCCAGGTCGAAATGCCGAGTAGACCCTTTCAAACTGCTGGACAGGAGCCGATTGTTGGAGGATTTACACGGGTTTTTTGGCCTGTCTGAAAGTGGTACTATTTCATTGCTACCATATGTACACATCATGTTCAGTCAGGACACATGGTTGAAGTCGTGAGTTTTGTGTTTGGCTGCATAAGTTGTAAAATGCAAATGTGACTTAAAATCTACAGATTCTGTATTTTTGTTCCTTGCCTTACCACATTGATAGATTGAAGATTGCATCCACTTGCTTAAATGCAGGTAGTATTAAGCAAGGATAATTGAAAATTAACTTTTTGTGTAGGGATCCAAGTGAATTTGGGCAGGTAGATCTAGCGTTCTCTATTGGCATCATAGGGGATCTTCAGTCGAAAAAGGTTGATGACCACTGGTTTAATATTTTATTACGATTTTTTGCAATCGTACTGCCAACCCTTACAGTCCATACTTCTATCCAAAATTATCTTTACATTTTTATCAAACAGATTTTGTAGGTTACCTACCCAAAGATTTTTATTAAAAACAGCACGTTTTGATGTTGTAAAAGCCAGGCAAAAATGTTTTAAAACAAAAATGCAGAAACCCAGTCTAATTCTGCTTTTACTGAGGCTTTTATCAATACCCTCACATTACTGCTGCTATTCGTAAGCTTATATTCATTGCCTTGTTACCTCCGCCAAGGAGGTTATGTTTTGCCGGTGTTTTTCTGTCTGTCTGTCTGTCTGTCTGTTTGTTTTGTGTTCAAAATAACTTGAAAAGTTCTGAACGGATTTGGATGAAATTTTCAGGAATTGTTGGAAATGGGATATGGAAGGACTGATTACATTTTGGGACTGATCCGGATCACCTTGGTGGAGGTCTGCGCTCTCTGAGTGCTTTTCTAGTTTAACTTAAAATTCAGTCTGCCTGTTAAGACTCACAGCAACAAACATTTAGCCGAATAAGTAATTGAGCTGTCATTTCTGCAGACAGCCCAAAAAGAACGTCCTAACATAAATATACACTCACAATCAAACAGTATTCAGACTCATTGTAAATCTTAAACTATTCACCTTGTGCCTGCACATATCTTTATTTGATCCGAGTCTTATCCATCCCTCACATCAGAGGCTGCGTCCTGAGACGACACCTTGTAACTGGCTTCTTCAATCAAACACACAGAAGGGGATTCTTTTCCTTTTTTCTTCCCTGTCTCTTCCATGTGATGATCAGGGTGACTTGTTGACGTGTCCTCCTTTGTCCTGTCGCCTTGCGTAACATCAACACTGACATGATTTTAGCTAATAGCTGTTGCATGGACTGGATTGCAGGGAAAGCTCCAACTCTATATTTAGACTATTCACAGCACTGCTTCAACCCTGATTTAGAAGGCAGACATTGCGGTGTGTATCTGGAGCTATGAATGGCTCTAAGCTCCTTTTGACAATCGAATCCTTGTCAAACACAGCAACTGATGATCCAAAGGTGAGTGTGACTGCTGCAGCCAGTGATGGAGGTAGTGATGAGGATGACAAAGATGGTAATGGTTGCACAGATGATGACAGTGGAGTTGGTGCTGATGCTGCTGATGACAGTGGAGGCACTGATGAGCGCTGAAGTGGGGGTGAAAGTGATGACGGTGCCTTTGGTGGAAGTGGAGGTAATGATGATGAAGGGGGGTAAAAGTCACACAGTGTCAGCACCTGAGAAGGAGGACTATCAAGCTGAATAACACGGTGTGACTCAGTGTTCTCTTTCTCTCTTTCTCTGTAGTTTGAAGCTTGAGTGTGACAAGTTGGCCAGCGAGAAGTCAGAGATGCAGCGCCATTATATCATGGTAAGTAAAGCTGTGTACCACATTATCTCTTGTCTCTTCTGTTTATTCCTTTTTGGTAGTTAAAGTAGGTTTATACATGGACAGCATGACTTACTGTAGCACTATGAACCTCTATAGTAATGCTACGAATGCCCACATCATTTTTTGGTGCTCTGTTACATCTTTTTCTTACATTTTTTAAATTATTTTTAATTTTTCATTACAACTCAGATCTTGTTTTCAAAGGTTTCGCCATCTGTTCAATGTTCTCACAAACTTTGTGCACAACAGCAAAAATGCTAAGCTTTAGAGATATGGCAACACTTCCAAACACAAGACCATCTGGATAGAAAACATAAGCTGTTCAGTAGTAATACATGTTTTTATCAGAACCAAGGGTTAACAAGTTGATTTGAGAGCCTTACAGTTATTTTTGATTAAATTTGACAAGTGGTGAATAAAGAAAAGGGAGCATTATTTTGGTCCTTTTTTTTTGTCTTTTCATTTGTGTTTTAGTCTGATAGAGGAGAGCACAATACCAAACATGGCAACTGGCCTTGTCAGTGTCAGAATGATGTAAGCTGTTGTCATACTTGCAAAAAATTGCACACCCCCTGAAGTTCACCTAAAGTGTGGATCCAAACTGATTGAATTTTCCATCATAGATTATCCAGACCTACCCTTGCCAGCCCTCCAGAAGAATTTTTGATTAAAATTTAAGATCACTTTTTTTGGAATGCATATTAACAGGAGACATTATTAGGGATAAGAATCAAAAACCTGTTCCAGCTGAAAATTGATAACAACTCCCTTAGAGAACCGATATAATTTTTCTTTTTGCTTAACAAGTCCCTTACTTAGTCCCTCCACTTTGTTCTCTCTCATCAGAGGCTGTTAGCAGAAATGATAACAAAAAGTCTAACAAGCAGGGACTAGAAATGGTCAAAATCATAGCTTAACTTTTGACAAAAAGGCACTTACTGCACAACGTTTAATGGGTGGTAAGACCAGGGTGCTGCACCAAATGGTCTGGTTTGGTTCAGTACAGTTCGGTACGGTTTAGAGAAGTAAACCCTGTTGTTTGCGTTTTCACTGCTGGTTGTATTTTCACTTAAGGGCAGGGATGAGAGGGTTGCGCCAGCTACGTTACTGTGTGATGTCACAGTACAGCATTCTGAAGTACAGTGAACAAAAGCAACATTGGAGGACTTCCAGCACTCCAGTACTCTGCTCAACAGAGTACTGGAGTGAGCAGAGAGAAGTTGATGATGTTTGTGACTAATCAACAGACCGCAGTGTTTTTAGCTCAACCCTTAAGGGTCAAAAAGTAGGACAGCACGGGTCAGTTATTTGGGTACCTTTTCACATTATTCGACAGTGGAAACACCTGTAATTGTAACTGTACAAGTGTACTGGACTGCTCGGTGGAAACACAGCTTTACTATCACTTTTGCATTCTTGCAAACACAAGGATTAGTCTCTACACTTGTAAAAGTCAGTTTTGGTATGTTGTTTTTCCATTTGTCAACAGACTGAAGTTAGACCTGAAAGGAAGATGGAGGTGATGCTGATGAAATGATTAAAGACAACAAATCATATCTCCTAGTGTAAACCTTGATATAGTGTAATATATGCAATGTGGATTTCATTGCCACTCCCAAGAGGTCATAGGCATAAAGTGTATTTAGAATAAATCAAAACTGTCATTGTTTATTCTCCCTCTTTGTGTTTCTGTAGAAAGTATACTGTATGTCATCCCTCTCTGCAAACCCCCTTCATTTCCTCTCTCTGCAGCCGCTCCCCTTCTCTCCACGCACAGACACATACACACACGGACACACACACGGTTGTGCTCACCCGCTCTCTGCTCCACCTCAGGGCTAATCTCATTGTTGCTGGCCGTGGCTGTGTAGCCGTCTGATGTTTTGCCTCTAATTGATCCTCTGACTGGCTTTAATCTCATCTAATCTGCGCCGCCGCACTGCTCTCCCCACGATCAGCCAGCCAGAAGGCACACACATATACACAGATACACACATACACTTCCTCTCTATTTATTTCAGAGCTGCATGAGTGCCTAGTGCACACACACATGCACACCCACACACACACATACACACAAGCTCAGCCACTGGCTGACAGCAGCTGTACACACATAAACACATTTTGACTTAAAAGCAAAACACACAAATGGATAAAATGAAAAAAGACAGATGTAAGCAATTCAGAAACAACTTCATTAAAGTATAAAAACAAAGCTTTTGAAATTTACTGCTAAATCTTTTTTTGCATTTCATTTATTCCTTCCTAAATTACCCTTAATTATCAAGATCAACGCAGTAACTTAATCAGCTTGTACAAAAATATACTGTTACACCAGTTTAAAGGGTTTGTTTGATGGGAAATGTCCAGATGGATGTTTGTTACCCTACGGATTGATTTTATTATCGCAACAAGGAAAAAGAAACAGCATGTGAGAGTTTTATATCAGTTTTTGGCATTTGTAGTGCACCTTAACATTGACGGAAACTCCTAAAATTGTTGCTTTTTGTAGTTCCTCTTACCATGTAGGGGTCTCGCTTTTTTTTAGAGACTCAGCACTTCTGTCATTTCAGTACGTAGACTAATGTTTGCCTGTGTCCATTTAGAGCATTAAAAAGACAGTCATATATATGTGAAGTACAGCTGTTTTGACTCCATGTCTTAAGTAGGTTAAAAACATGAACAAACTTTACAGGACTTCCCATTTAAAACATAATTCCTTAATTACCCCAAACTGCATAATCTAGCTGTGTAAATCCAAATTTGAAAGAACAGTGTCAGTCATGCTAATGTGCTAATATGTATTTGCAAAGTTGGGTTTTGGTCTAACACTATAAATCAACATTTTTCTAAGTACAAGTACTGACTGAAAACTAAAAATGACCGAAATCAATGTTCAGGGTGACAGGATTTTTGCTTTAAAGAGACAACTTTAGATCAGTCAGTCAATCAATATTTGTATACTACCAAATCATTACAAATGTAATCCCAAGACACTTAACACAATAGTAATTTAATACCAAACTCTTTTTCTTTTTTTAAGGTTTTATTTTCATTTTTTTATTTATCTTTTTTACTACCTACCTAGTTGACAGTGTACCACTTCTGTGTTAACCCAGAGCAAATAGAGGTGAATGGCACATTGATGATAATGCGACATAATTGAAATTAAGGTGCTATTCTCTATTTTTTTCACTTCTTTTCCAGTGTCTTTCCTAATTGCATATGTTCTCATTAATCAGTGCATACAAGTACTATATTTTTGTTGTGGCATTAAATTCTAATATCTTTATCAGGAAGAATTTATTTCCTCAAGGCTAATTACACTTAGAAGACATCAAGTGTAACAACCTTCGAATTCATCACAAATACTGAGGTAAAAT
Organism: Cetoscarus ocellatus; assembly: GCA_037902135.1. NCBI lineage: Eukaryota > Metazoa > Chordata > Actinopteri > Labriformes > Labridae > Cetoscarus > Cetoscarus ocellatus. The sequence goes on from JBAMNC010000603.1 coordinate 721,698, forward strand.
TCAACTATCATTGCCTTATAACCCACAGCTCCTTTATCACCTGCTCAGTCCTTCACACACACACACAAACACACACATCCATTATGCACATGCATGCAGACACACAAATATACATGCACCAAGCACACACACATGCAGCCTTTCAATTGCACTTCCACTCCATCAGTGGCAGGCCCAGCCTTGTAACATCCCCCAATGTGCGCACACACACCCATTCACACTCGCACTCCTCTAATAGCATATCAGGTTGCCCCACTCCCCCGGCCAGCAGCGGCACCTCCATTTCCCCAGCGCTGTAATTACTTTAGGGAGCTTCCGCAGCAACAGAAAAAGGTGTGTGTGTCCATGCACAGTGTGTGTATCCGCATGTGCATGCACATTCACATCCACTTACAGGCAAGAGTCAGCATTGGGTTCAAGAGAAAACAACAATGATGAAGGTGTGTGTGTGTGTGTGTGTGTGTGTGTGTGTGTGTGAGTGAGGGATGTGTGTGTTGTTTGTTTTCCAGTGACAGAGCCCGTCCCCCTGCAGACAGAGTGGGTGATTAACAGGGTTGACGCCTAGAGGGTGGCCCTCTCATTAACACTGAACGCACACACAGTCACACACTCACACACACACACACACACACACCCTCCAAACAGAGGCTCCTATTCTGTGTCTCATTTTCTTTTTGTGTCTCTTTTTTGTAGATGCACCTTTGTTTATTATGTGTGTGTTTGTTGTGAGAAAAAGGTTTCTGACATTTTTGATATTTTGGAAGTCATTAAATTTAAAATGTGCCATGTTTGGTGAAAAATCTGCTTGGTGTTGACAGATGATGAATTTCACTCTCAATGTTTATCACATGGATTTTGCTCATGTTTCAGCCTTTTGTCTGCAATCACTGTTCTCCTACTCAGATCCAAAAGGGATGTTCCTGGTCATTTTAAGAGGGTTTAAAGCATCTGAGATGTCTTATTTTGATTTTATTACTAGAATCAATGCAAATAATCTATTTCATTGTGATCAGAACTATACAAACAATGAATCAGGGCGCATGCACATATGGAATAGGAAAAAGTTTGAGAAATTAGCCTTTTTTTAACCTGAATTTTATGTTTTACATGAACTTAAGATATCCCATTTGGAGTCTTTTTTGCAATCAGTTGATACAGTTTCTATGTGAATTCTGATTTTTAGATCCTGCATAAGCAAGATTATCAACTGTATCAGGCATTTGGATACAAAGTAATGATTCTTAATGCTGTTTGTGCACACCTTCTGTCTGTACTCATAACTGTTGGATATGCAGCACGTCAGACTACATATGTTTATACACCGATCAGGCATAGCTTAATGACCACTGACAGGTGAAGAGAATAACATTGATGATCTCTTTATCGTGGCTCCGGTTAGTGGGTGGGATAGTTAGGCGACAAGTGAACATTTTGTCCTCAGAGTTGATGTTAGAAAATGGGCAACCGCGAGGATTCAGTCGAGTTTGACAAAGACTATATTGTGATGGCTAGATGACGGGGTCAGAGCATCTCCAAAGCTGTAGCTTTTGGGGGATGTTTCCGGTCTGCAGTAGGGTGTCAAAGGGCAAAACATTTTTGGTAAATTCTGGAATTTTTCCAGGGGAAGTTAATCTTGGGAATTTTGGAAATAATCCAAACTGGAAACTACTGCACCGTACCTTCTTCTTTCGTATATCTGGTGTCAGGTCGCGGGGGCAGCAGCCTAAGCAGAGAAGCCCAGACTTCCCTCTCCCCAGCCACTTTGTCCAGCTCTTCCCAGGGGATCCTGAGGTGTTCCCAGGCCAGCTGAGAGACATAGTCCAGGGTCTTCCCCGAGGTCACCTACCGGTGGGACGTGCCCTGAACACCTCACCAGGGAGGTGTCCCTGAGGCATCCTGATTAGATGCCTGGGCCACCTCATCTGGCTCCTCTCAATGCAGAGGAATAGCGGCTCTACTCCAAGCCCCTCCTGGATGACCGAGCTTCTCGCCCTATCCCTAAGACAGACCCCAGGCGCCCTGTGGAGGAAACTCATTTCAGCCGCTTGTACCCATGATCTTGTTCATTCGCTCACTACCCACAATTTGTGACCGTAGGTGAGGGTAGGAACAAAGATCGAGTGGTAAATCGAGAGCTTCGCCTTTTGATTCAGTTCCCTCTTCACCACAACAGACCTGTGCAGAGTCTGCATCACTGCCGATGCCAGACCGATCCGCCTGTAGATCTCCGGATCCCCTGTGGAAACTGGGGGTAATTTAAACAAACATCATATCATATCCATTACATAAATATAAACATTTTGTTTTGTCATAGGCAGACATCCATTCAAATAATGCAATTTAAAAAACATTACATTTAACAGATTTAAACTGTAAATGGAACTTTATAAAGTTTTGATTATTTTATTGAACAATCAATTTCAGCTTCATTTAATGTAGTCCTTAGACTCAAATGCGTGGCTTCGATAGTCTTGTGCTCTAGAATCATCTGTGCATGTGATGGAGGGATGCACAGAGCATGTAGGGGGCCCCTTCAGTAAGCTGAATGATTATGCTAAAAGGTATTTCCCCAACTACATTTAAAATCCCTTTTAACTTGCCAACTTTCAATTTTGTAAAGTTTTGGTTTATTTCAGTTTATTCCCATGAATTTGCATTAATTCCCATGTAAAGTTTCCCATGTGAAAAGTTTGCAACTGTGAAAAAACTGTGGAACAGTGGTGATCTGGGACAGGGTCATGAGCGGCCAAGGCTCATTGATGCGCATGGGAACTAAGGCTGGCCCATGTGGTCTGCCCCAATAGATGAACTACTGTATACTCTTGTTTCTTATGGGGCTATATAGCCGCAGACCAGTCAGGGTGGCAGTTGGTCATAATGTTATGATTGATCAGTGATTTTTCCAGTATTGATAAATATTGATGTTCATCACAGTATTCTTTCATTGTTGATCACAATTCAATGTGTGTCTTGAATTAGTTAAATTTCATAATTAAGTTAATAACATTGAATGTAATGCGTTCACAATATTCAACTCTAAATGTTTTTGTTACTCATTTTCATTAATGACCTCAACAGCTCACAGTTTCATATGAAGTCATCAAAATAAACGAGTGTTAGCTAAGTAGTCTGTTTTGGCAACATGTTTTGTTTTTTCATTTTTATATTAATTTATTTAACCCAAATATGAACAACATCAAACTTATTTAACCAACATATTAAAAATGAATCAAACTGTTTATTACCAAAAACTTCTTAAAAACATTGCCATACCGATAAATACCGAAAGTTCTTTTTGAGTATTTGTATACCAGCATTTTTATCAGTTACTTTAAGCCATTTCTGTACATTGTACTTAGAGGCATGATATTGGGTTCTGGCTAGTGTCAATTTTGTTTACTAATTATTTTTCGTCATGGTTTTCGTCAACAACCTTTTTTCCCAAGAAGAAAACTAGACAGTAACTAATAAAAACAAGTGCACATGGACAAAAACTAAAACTACATTAACTGAAATTTTCATCAGCAAATAAATACCAGACTAAAATGTGGACAGAGACTTAATCCAATTGGACCTAATTTCGTTATTCAGAAAGTAGGGACAAGTTAGGAATATATCCAATCACAGCTACTTTAGTTGTGTGGAAAGGTTGGATGAGTTAAGAGGGACATCCAATCACACCCGCTTTAGCTTCATGGTGGGATAAGTTGGGGAGCTATCCAGTCAGAGCTACTCTCTTTATGAATTGATATATTCATGTAGAGCAGGTTCACTGTTTGTTGTCAATTCTGGTATTGTAACTGAGATGCTCTGCCAGGTAGCCTAAATAAAGGTGATTGCATTTCACACAAAAGTTTTTTTTTTTTTCTGTTAATTTATACATTCAGACTTTAGTAGCAATCAATAAAGGTTTATTAGATGTTTCATTTTATCCAAGTGTGAAACATGACTTCATAAATTAAAGGAAACATAAAAATGCCTTACCCTTTACACTTCATATTTTAATAGATTTCGTTGACTAAAATGTTGTGAAATTTCATCAACTAAAACTAGACTAAAATGAAAACAATTTCGATGACTAAATTATGACTAAAACTAAAAAATATTTTAGTCAAAACACTATAACTAAAACTAAATTAAAAAGTGCTGTCAAAATTAACACTGGTTCTGGCCACAAAAGATGACGTGATTGATTATTGTTTTGGTGGCACTTCTGCAGCACTGCCAATGCTGGTGCTGCTAACTGCAGAGAGGCTACTCTGTTGGCCCAAACTTACGGGATATGTTTATTAAGTCAAGGCAGCATCGGGAGCCCTTATTTTCATACTTGGTGTGGTCACTGGGATGGTATCTTTTCATGTGGCAAAAGCGATATGTTGTTATTTCCATCCTGGTTGGCACCAACCCCTGACATATTTTGTCCCCTCAGCTCCGCGTCGTTGCATTATCCAAACCATTTCTACACAATTGTTATTAGAGTTGTAATATTGGTTGGAGGGGGCACGTGGACTTTAGGAAAATGTATCATGTATATATATCACATCCTTGCGAAACTAATGATTGTCTTGAGGTTAAATGACCAGAGCTTCGTTTTGGAGTTTTTGCATCAATGTGCTGTGAAAAGGCATCATGATACACGTGCCATGTCATTCTCCCCTGCGCCCTTCCAAAACAGTATTGTGCTGTGAATTGACACAAATACTATGAACTTATGGATTTAATATAAATGTCTGAAGGTGTAATTACAGTGAAGCTGCTTTGTGGTTATTTTGCGTGAATCATGGTGAAAAGGGCTTGTGTTGCAATATAGGCTAACTTCCAGTCCTCTTTGGTGTGATACAGAAATCTCATTGGGTTTTTCAAATTTTTCAGTTTGTCTTTTTGTCTCCCTTTTTTCTCCATAGTACTATGAGATGTCATACGGGCTCAACATTGAGATGCACAAGCAGGTGAGTTAAACTATCATAAAACGTGTCTGCTTCTCACATAGAGACGACAGAAATCTAAAGCAAAACACTGAAAACTTTTGTCATCCATCATGTGCAATTTCTTTGTGAAAACATGCTACTTTCTACTCGCTGTGTTGGTTAGATTTTGACTGAAACGCCATGAACATTTATGCAGCAAGGTCAGAAAATTACAACTGCAACCTCAAGGCGTTTTTGTTAGAGGTCACTGTTATTGATATGGGTTGTTTGGTGGTTGCTGTTCTTGGCAGTCAAATGGACCATAGAGTAAAAGTTTTAAATGTAAATGCTGCTTTATTCTTTACTTCAGTTTGCCTGAGACTAAATTCTGTATACATTTTGTATTCAGCAAGTTAAGTATTCAACTCACAAGGGCATTGTTGTGGCATATTTATGTAAATTATGTTAAACACATGATTCCATTACAAGGGAGCAGAGAAAGATCAAACAAATGGGAGGTTTTGCTTTTTCTCAACAAATTTTGAGCAGAAATTCACTGTGAACTTGTCAGTGTTTGTTGTCACACACCTGACCCCACAGGATGTAGTTCTTCCTTAGGTCATTGCAGAAGTTTGAAGGAACTCGTTAATGTGATAATCTTTATTTACAGTTGTGTTCAAAATAATAACAGTCCCACATCAGTAGCAAGATAAATCACTGTTTTTGTTAGAATTTCAACTTCTACACTGCAAGTAAGTTTCTAGGTTTAGTAAAGGTACAGAAAACCAACAGACCCAACAGGCATGACGTGCATGCTGCTGATTCTGTGAAACTGAATCATTAACTGAAAGGGGCGTGTTCAAAAAAATAGCAGTGCTGAGTTCAATTAGTGAGGTAATTGTGTGAAAAAAACAGGTGTTAAACAGGTGGCCCTTATTTAAGGATCAAGGCAACTGACGCTGCATATGCTGGCTGTGCATTTGTCCTTAAAAAACGGAGTAAAATGGGTCGGTCAAGACATTGTTTAGAAGAAGAGCGTTCTTTGATTAAGAAGTTAATAAAAGAGGGGAAAACCTATAAAGAAGTTCAGAAAATGATAGGCTGTTCAGCTAAAATGATATCAAATGCTTTAAAGTGGCAGCCAAAACCAGGAAGGCGAGGAAGACTAAGAAAAACGACTATTCGAATAGATTGGAGCATAACCAAAATGGCAAAGGCTCAGCCAATGATCAGCTACAGGAGGATCAGAGAAGATCTAAGGTTGCCTGTGAGTACTGTAACAATCAGACGACGTCTATGTGAAGCCAAGCTACCAGCAAGAAGCCCCCGCAAAGTCCCACTGTTAATAAAAAAGACGTGCTGAAGCGGTTACAATTTGCCAAAGAACACATTGACTGGCTTAAAAAGAAATGGCGCAATATTTGGTGGACTGATGAGAGTAAGATTTTTCTTTTTGGGTCTAAGGGCCACAGACAGTTTGTCAGATGACCTGAAAACACTGAATTCAAGCCACAGTACACAGTGAAGACAGTGAAGCATGGTGGTGCAAGCGTCATGATAGGGGGATGTTTCTCGTACTATGGTGTTGGTCCTATTTATCACATACCAGGGATCATGGATCAGTTTGAGTACATCAGAATACTGGAAGAAGTCATGTTGCCGTATGCTGAAGAGGAAATGCCCTTAAAATGGGTGTTTCAACAAGACAATGACCCCAAACACACCAGCAAGCGAGCAAAATCATGGTCCCAGACAAACAAAATTCAAGTAATGGAGTGGCCAGCACAATCTCGGACCTTAATCCCATAGAAAACTTGTGGGCTGACATAAAAATGCTGTTCATGAGGCAAAACCAAGAAATGCAGAGCAATGGTGGAATGTAGTACAATTGTCCTGGGCTTCAATACCTGTTGACCGGTGCCAGAAGTTGGTCGGCTCCATGCACCACAGATGTGAAGCAGTTATCAGAAACCGTGGTTATGCAACTAAATATTAGTTTATGATTGTCAGGAAAGTTGAATCATCAAGCAGTTCTTAGTCTATACACTACATTTTTTATTTTTGTAAATAAAGATGTCAACACTGCTATTTTTTTTTTAACATTATATTTCTTAACTTTCTCTAAAATACTATCAAATTCAATTACTTTTTCCAATTTTCTTGCTCTGAAATAGAATGTACAGTGTCCCCAATGCATTTGTGTGCATTAAAATAAAATTTATTTGAAGAATTTTGTGTTTTACTCACCTTTTTAAACACACTGCTGTTATAATGAACATAACTGTATATAATAGTCTTTATTTATATAGCACTTTAAACTCAAGTTACAAAGTGCTTCACAAGGACAGCAATAATTTGAAACAAAACAACATATGTCTTAAGAAGAGATTTTGAAGAGATCACTGACTCAGCTGATCTGATCGCCTCATGCAGATTATCCCTCAGTTTTGGAGCCCTCACAGAGAACGCCCTGTCCCCTTCAGTTTTTAGTCTGCTGTGGGGAGTGTCCAGAAGACCTTTGCCCAGGGCTCTCAATGTATGACTTGGTTCATAATGGATTAAAAGATCTGAGATGTAGCTGGGAGAAAAGCCTTGGAGGGCTTTAAAAGTTATCAGTAAAATCTTAAAATTGGTTCTTAAACATACAGGGAGCCAGTGTAAAGGTGCTAAAACAGGAGTGATGTGGTCAGATTTTTGTGCTCTGGTTAATAGCCTGGCAGCTGAGTTCTGCACCGTGTAGTTGATGTATTGATTTTTGGCTCAGGCTAGTAAAAGGCTGTTACAATAGTAGTGGTGTGGTGAAACGAAAGCATGTTAAATTGTCTTATTCAGCAAAAGCTGAAATAGATTGAACTTTTGAAATATTACTGAAATGATAAAACAAGACTATACAGACTTTTTGTGTGCTCCTCAAAATGTATCTCACTGTCAAACCATACTCCCAGGGGTTTGGCCGACGGTTTGAACTGCCCTAGTCAGGAGACAGCAAAGGGCACAATTTCTTTGGTCATGTGTAGTGGTTCGATTAAAATTTTCAGTCTTAAAGGAACTTACCATAGTTGCAAAAAGTTGCTTGATATCCTCTAATTGATCTCAGACAGGCAGTTATTGGTAGAACTTAGCATACTAGTGTGCATCGATTTGAGACTAGAGGTGTGTATTGCCAAGAATCTGGTGATACAATATGTATCACAATAGATTGGTGATAAAACAATAGGGCTGGGCAGTTAAATGAGTTTTAATTTTTAATATGACTTCCTACAACTACAAAAACAAGATAACTGAAATTATACAATTAATTTGCCACAAACTGTGCTAGTTTTTTTTTCCATAAAATGTCTAATGTGTGGTGAAAGCTTTAGTGTTTGTTTTTAAATTTTTGCGACAAGTATTTCTTTTTCCATATTATTATAGTTAAATGGTTGGTTTTGAAAGTTTTGTTGTTGTTATTGTGTTTTGAGTGTTCATGTCAAATAAATGCACACAATACGGCTAATTTAAGATCAGTGAACAGTCATGTTAAATAATTGTGATGTCATTTTCAATACGGATAAATGCATTAATGATTTTTGCTGCAGTTAAGCAGTCCTACAACACAAGATATCATGATACATTCCAATACCATTGACAGAGCAATGATTACCCCCCACCCCCCAAAAATGTCTGTTTTAAAATGTTTCATTGCATCAAGAGCCCTCAATAGTGTATACATAAAAAATACAGTTTTTAATCAGTGCTTTATTTAAAAAGTATTATCCCTGCCACATTTAGAAACTCTGTGTGTCCCAGTGACATAAATGTTAGCAATAAATGTAATGGACAGAGTAAGTTCAAATTGTTAAATTTTAAAAATGTATTCAATATTAATACAGTATTGTGCCACAAAATAACTTGATATATTTGTCCATCATCATTTTCCTACACCCCTGTTTAAGACCAGTCTTTTTTGTTTGATTAAAGTACAATATTCTGAAAGGCTGAAGAAGGCTTATCTGTACCCATACCTCACCACAGTCCCTCATCACACTTGTTTCTTGTTTGTGCTGATGATTCAACACTGAAGAGTTTCATGGCCGAAAAAACCTCTGAGGTGTTCCAGCTGTCACTCAACTATCATCATCCACACACAAGAAAATTGACTTTCTCTTGCAGAACCTTGAGCATTCGAAGTGACTCCTCACGCTTTGTTACTCTGTTGATGTAGACACAGCTGTGCATTCCCAACCCCATTCCAGTGCTGTACACCTGCAGCTTGCTGATTGGCAGGTGTGAATTGCAGAGATAATCTCTCATCACTTTGGGAGTGTTGAGAGACATTTGAATGGTGCCACCTGAGGCTGTGTTTAAAATTCAGGCACACAGAGCTCAGTTTTTCAGCTGTTGTAATTTCAGTTTTACTTCACTCAATGTACTGTATTCTGTGCGGAACAATAAACTGTTTATATGGAGATATATTAGTATATTGTAGGGTCACAATCATGAAATTTAAATTATGGCAACTTCGTTCAGACATGTCATGATACAACTTTGCCTGGATCCTTTGGAGTGGCTTACAGTATACTCAGTGCTGACTTATGGACTGCGACATCAGTGAGGAAATAGACTTCTGATATATTAGTATATTTAACATGCATGCTTGTCCTGTGCAGTCAAGATATTACATTTCACATCAAAGCACTCAAAACATTTCCACTTTGTTTTGCAAAGTCCACAATATGCAGCTTCTGTCTGGCTGTAATGCTCTGTCAGTGCCATATTTTGCTTTTGCTAAGAAGGGTTTGAATTCCTGTAAGTTGTATTGTGGTACTTTAGCACTCAGCATAGGGTGATAGTAACTTAACAGGGAGAAAAACCTTTTTAAATTGGGCATGTTTAATAGTGAAAGTAAGAGCATTTCCACATGCACAATGCCAAGGAAACTCAAGGGATTGGGACTGAACAGTTGTGTAGCCTTAACAAAACCACTAATCAGTAAGGCTAACCGGAAAAAAAGGCTTCAGTTTGCTTGGGAGCATAAAGATCGGACTCTGGAGGACTGGAAGAAGGTCATGTGGTCTGATGAGTCCACATTTACTCTGTTCCAGAGTGATGGGTGCATCAGGGTAAGAAAAGAGGCAGGTGAAGTGATGCACCCATCATGCCTAGTGTCTACTGTACAAGCCTGTGGGGGCAGCGCTATGATCTGGGGTTGCTGCCGTTGGTCAGGTCTCGGTTCAGCAACATTATGTGCCCAAAGAATGAGGTCAGCTGACTACCTGAATATACTGATGACCAGATTATTCCATCAATGGGTTTTTTCTTCCCTAATGGCACTGGCATATTCCAAGATGACAATGCCAGGATTCATCGGGCTCAAATTGTGAAAGAGTGGTTCAGGGAGCATGAGACATCATGCTCCCTGAACCACACATAGATTGGCCACCACAGAGTCCAGACCTTAACCCCATTGAGAATCTTTGGGACGTGCTGAAGAGGGCTTTGCGCAGTGGTCAGACTCTCCCATCATCAGTATAAGATCTTGGTGAAACATTAATGCAACACTGGATGGAAATAAATCTTGTGACATTGCAGAAGCTTATCGAAACAATGCCACAGCGAATATGTGCTGTAATCAAAGCTAAAGGCGGTCCAACAAAATATTAGAGTGTGTGACCTTTTTTTGGTGGTGAATTTTTTATTGGCCAGGCAGTGTAATTCTAAGCATTGATATCAGTAGCCATTTCATGTCATGCAAAGAACTTGTTTTATAGCAAATACAAACTTGATATTTGTGTTTACATCTTCTGCAATAAGGCAGAAATCACAGTCAAGCTTCCCAAATTTTCAATCCTGTAGTGTGGTGAAGTCAGTATCAGTTTGTCATTTTGGCAAAGAAGAAAGGAATTGTTCTTTCAGGCAGGGAGGAGAGGGAGAGGGATATCCATACATCAGTTTGTTCGGCTGAAGCAGGGGGAGTAATTTATGCTCAGCCTGTAGGAGGGAGAGAGCGATGGGCCTCCGAAGGGCCAGCCCTTATCGGTGACCTCGTCTGGAGCTTCCCGTCCACACACACACACACACACACACACACACACACACACACACACACACAAAGTCCTATGATTGACGGTGCACACTGACAGTCATATTGCGAGAGGCGAGTATGCTTTGACAAATGGAAACACACACACACACATCCAGACTCTCGCACATACACATACACACACTAGTAGCAGCTTCCCTGATTTAAAGACCCACACATTTTTGCCTTTACACAAACAGAATGTACATTTTGAAAACACTCACTTGAACACAAACACACATAGATTGTTGCAAATATCAAGGGCACACACAGATGCTGAATGTCTGCAGCTCATTCTCCTTTTCTCTGCCTCTGACAGGGATGAAATTCACAGTCACGATTGCATTTGTGTGTTTGAGTGGGTGTATTAAGTTTCATATGAGTGTGCCTAGAAGCCGGTGTGTGTGAATGTGCGTTCCTGTGTGTTTGTGTGTAATAGATGCTGCAGTCTGAAATTTTGTTTTTTTGTCGAGACTGCCTTCCTAAACATTTGTGTGTGTATGTAAAATCAGCGCATATGCTCAGATTTGTGTGTGTGGGTGTGTGTGTGTGTGTGTGTGTGTGTGTGTCAGTCCACATGTTCATAAGCATCTGTGTGTATCCTGTGTGTGTGTGCGTGCTCTCTCAGTGTGAGTGGGTGCTGAGAGTCGCTAGTTCTATTAGAGAGTTGAAATTGAAGGGGATGTGTGGAAACGAGTGTCGAGGAGCATTCATGTCTGGGCCCATTGTGCTCCACCAGTCCCTCCTCCTCCTCTGTCTCTGTTTCTCTCTCTCTCTCTCTCTCTCTCTCTCTCTCTCTCTCTCTCTTTCTTTCTCTGTCTTGCACTCTCACACATTCAATTGCTCCCTCTTGATCACTCTGTCCTCCTCGATTCAAAAAGCTGCCTGTCTGCTCTCTCTTTTCACTCTTGCCTCCCCTCTTTTTTCCCCTCTGTTTTCTTCATTTTGTCTTTTGTGAGGAGCTACAAGGTTGAGCTGTAGCTTGTACTGGAAATATGTTGAAAGAAGTCTTACAGCGTTGTCGCTGTGCTCTCTTTGTGGCTCTTTTGTTCTCTCTTCTCTGTATTTACTCTTAATGGGCGTTCTGCCAGAATGAATAACACAAGTTCTTCTGTCTGTCCTCCATTAGATATAGTTTAGGCACTCTTATTGTGTGTCTCAATGCTGCTTATTGTCCTGTCAGGAATTTGTTACCACTCATGATAAAACTTGAAAAGCCAATTTTTTTAGCATTTTTTTTTTCTACTTTTTAGAGTTCTTCTTTATAAGTCATTGAATTTTCTGACCTTACACGCCAAATAAACAGTTCTATATATACTTTAAAGAATATTCACTAGTCCAGTGATTCTCAACTGGTGGGTCATGACCAAAAGTGGGTCGCAGATAATCTTTCAAAAACATACCCTGAAGGTAACTGGACAATCGATCTGTCGATAACATCCATTATGGACCAGTTGGATGTGGTAGTAGGTGGGCTACCCCAATGCAAAGTACAAAACATGAGCCAATTCATTAGTAATCTTTCACCAAAACATGTTGAAGAGCATGAAGGACACCCTGACTGTGCCTTAAAGTGAAGTAGTTTTAAAAGAAAGCAGCTTACAAGTGGAAAAGTAAGTTGTAAATTGTCTAAATGTAGCATCTAATCACCCTACGCTGATTTTGTGGCTTGTTTTCACCAAAAATTCTTAATATTACACAGATTTGTCAGTACCATCTGCAGTAATATATAGCCCTAGTTTTTGTGTCAGTTTCAGTATAGAAGGAGAGCTGATGTCTTTTAGTGTGACAAGCATTGACTCTAACGCCCTGTACCTCATACAACCCCCTTCAAAAATCACAAACGGTCCTTTTCATGAATTGATACAGTTTCTATTATGCTTACTGATTCCAGTATTAACGCCATCCAATTAGTTCTCCATGCCTTTTGAAAAAATGATGTCTTGCAATCAGCACCACCGACAACAAGCAGGTAAAGGAAGTAATCCAGGCTGACTGGAGATGGAAGTTGTCCATAGTGTGGCTTTGTTTTACTTAAGATGATGCCAATAAAAGCATTAAAAACTGGTGTGCCATGTGTTTGATGTTGTTGACATGGAGAACACACTTTTTCCACATAGAAAATCTAAAGGAATTGTTAAGGGAACTGATAAAGAGTTTGATTTTATTAGCACAATTAATGACAACATCGGTATCAATATAATATTTCCATTTCCCATACCTTGTTTGATCCCTTTGTAGACCAGAACTACTAGTTGACAATACTAATTCTAAATATTTGAATCTATTCAGGCCTACAATCCCTGTCAAACACTATCCAAATTTGGGCCTGGCACTAGTAGTCCTTGAAGCTCTACTTAATGGCTCTTGCGCTGCTTCCATTATGCTCTACTAAACAGACGTTAACATGAACTTTGGAGACAGATAGCAAAAGTAGATTTTGTAACTGTGTCACAGAACGAACGCTATACCTTCCAGAACTTTTCACATGAATACAGTTACTGAAGTATGATGGAGGCAGGCCAAGTATAGCCTTGTAAATCAGGATGTGCCCATGATTCAGTCTACGGATGGTCAGAGACCATCAGTGGCCACAGTGCATGACTGTAATTTAACTTGACTCCATTTTCTTGTCTGAAATAGAAAAGACAATAGAGATTATTAGGTTTTTAATCTTTTATCAATCTTTAATAAATTCCTGGTGTCTTGTCCTGTTGTGTCTTTGGCAGGAACCACTTTCATAAGAAACACTTAGAGACAAAAGCAAGACACTTGGAGGAAGTCTGTGAAATATTAGGCTTCTCTAGTTTTTGAAACCTTTTTTAGATCAACTTGATTGTGTTTGTTGTTTTGCTTGCTTTCCTTTTTTCTTTTTAAAAAGCCTATTTTCACTTGAAATGGGGCAGAAAAGGCACCTCCAAAGGCAGTGTATTTAGTCCTTGGCAGATCCTTGATGTATTTGTCCATATTTTATACTATGGTTATGTTTTATTTGCTCTGTTAGAATATACTCCTCAATGACCGTGTGCTCCAGTAGTACTTGTTGAAATCTAGAAAGAGGCAGAGTTTAATGTTAATGCAGGACAAATGGTAGAAAGAACTATTTGAGTGAGAGACACAGAGAGGAAGATAATAGAGAGTGCAGATAAAGGAAGCTGGGTTAAAAAAAATAGATAGCATAAAGGGCACTGAAAAGAGGAAGAGCCGTAGTTAGCATGGAGCGAGTCCCGCAGAGACATTTCACAGAGACATTTTAGAGATGTCAGGAAGTGTGTGTGTGTAATGATGAGCGGATTGGAGTGAAGCGCTTGATGGCGAGCTGTGTTCTGCATACCTAATGACGGTTAGAGGGCCCCTCGCGCCTCATCGTGCCACGAATTACGCTCTAACACAATTACTGCTGCTTTGCATATCTCAGACGGATTGGATGATTACCAACCAAATATGATAACAGACCTGTATGTGAGAAAGATAGGGGATGTGCATGATGAGGAGAAGGTGTGAGTGTGATTGTGTGTTTGCTTGCTTAAATGATTGGTGTCTGTGTATTTGAGTGTTAAACTGTAGGTGCTTCCAGGAGTCTTTAGGAGCTCTATGTTAAAGCAAGTTGATGAACAAAGGGAATAAAGGGAGTGTGAAATGAGATACGTAGTCCAAATTGGGGAAGATCATAGTAGATGTTTCTCATATTAATGGGTAGGGCTTCTTGGTAATGGAAAAGAAAATCACAATCAGTTTGATCAATATTGAGATTATGATTATTAGGCAATTAATATTGTTGGTACTATTTACATAGCAGGGCTGATTTTTACAAAAAAGGTTGAAATGCAATACGATCTACTAAATCAGAATTCATGTATGAAATAAACATAATTTATCACTTTTTATTTCACTGCTTGATGGCAGTGTTTGTTATGGTTTTAGATTTTGGAAGGTTTTCAGGAATTCTGCTTTGATCAATGATCTCATAAATATTCAAAGCAAGGAAGTATCTTGGTACAGAAAAAACAGGGAGGCAGGGAGGTGGAGAGAAAGATATCTATATAAACGTTGCCTCTATGAGATTTTATTCACACCATTTAAACAGCATGTACAATCACCTCTGTTATTCAAAATGTATGCTTTTTTGTCGAGAAAGTTTGGAAGAGATGAGGGGAAAGCATTCGAAATCTTTTTGAGTCAGAACAATAACTAAATTACTAGTGTGAAAACTCATTCAGAATGAAAGCATTGTATAAATACATGGTTAATTTAATCATTAAATAAAACAGACCGGGCTTATACTTTGAAACAGCACAGAAGTCTTACCACCTCATGTTAAAGCCCTGTATATATTGACAGGCATGGAGCAGACCTGCAGTGAATGAGCCTTCGCCCACACACTTGTTTTCTGTCTTGACAGTGAACCACACTCATGTCTCGTTCATGACTCAGAACTTTTTTATCCGTAGTCCAGCATTGCTGTGGGAGGAGGGAAGGCGAGCACTTCATCCACACATGGAGCATGGTGTGCAGCACTGTGATTGTCTGATGGGAATAACTGTTTTGTAATTGTGTGAGACCATAACCATAATCAAAATTGAAACTCAATTAATTGCCCAGAATACTAAGATAGTGAGCTTGAATTATGATCTTTATTTTGGGGGAAATCTTGTTAAACGCCTAAATGTTTTGCCTAAACTGCACGTTTACTTACATGTCATTTAAAGAACATGTCACAATGTTTCATCTAACAGGACGTTTATTACACAGGATATCTTTTCTGTCACTTAACTTTCAATCCACTGTACAGATTATCTTAAATTTTCCTGCATCAAAACATTGCTCCTTTGTATGGTAATTGTTTTCTTTACTGCTGTATTTTAAGTATTTAACTGTATCTATACTTTATTGAATGTTATATTGTTATCATCTTCATGCTTCTTTGCCCCATGCTGCTGTAAAAACCTAATTTCCCCTCTAGGGATCAATGAAGGATCATCTTATTTTATCTAAACAGAACAAAATATGGTGTACCATTTTAATTTCATTATTGTACAGTATAAAGTAGGAATAAATGTGGTGCTGTGAATATTATTGTCTCAATAAAGTAATTAACTCCTCTCTCCACAGGCAGAGATAGTGAAGAGATTGAACGGGATCTGTGCACAAGTCCTCCCCTACCTGTCTCAGGAGGTAGGCACACACATACACACACACACACTGTCACAAAGACGTCACTAACCCTCTGACCCCTGGACCGATTCCTTACAACCTGGAATGAGATCAGCCTCATTCCCGCCTCATTACCTCTCCACCTCTGTGACCCCTCACTCAGCATCCCTCCTCCACTCCTCTCCTCTCCGTCCTCCCGTCGTTCATCATCTCTTGCTTCCTCTGTTCCTTTCCACCTCACTTTCACCTTAACCCCCCCCACCACCACCTGCACTCCCCTGTGCCATATTCAGTCTGTCCTCGGGGTCCCCCTCCCCCCTTTTCTTTTTACCTCCTTGAATCCCCCTTTCCCCTCATCACTCTCTTTCTCCTCCCCCTCCATCCTCCCCCTCTCGTCCTTTATATGTGTGTGTGTCAGTGTAATAAATGGTTGTGTGATTCGGATAAGCCATGCTCTTATCTACCCACCAGGGCGTCGACCTTCACCCATTACAGCACACCAGCCAACCATCCATTCATGGGTGTCACACAAGGCTGTCATGACCGTGTGTGTGTGCAGTTCTGTGTGTGTGTGACTGGATGAATAGATGAATGGCCGGAGGGAGGGCTGCATCACCAGTGAGTGTTGTCGGGTCTCTGTTGGGACTATTGATATTGATCTAACCTCTCTACCTCTCTCTCTCTCCAACTCTGCTCCCCTTGTTTCTGTCTCACTTTCATTGTCTCACTCACGTTCCCTCTCCCTCATCCTCTCTACTTCTCCTTCTTACCCCCCATCCCCCATCTCCAGCACCAGCAGCAGGTTCTGGCAGCCATAGAGAGGGCCAAGCAGGTCACCCCCCCAGAGATGAACTCCATCATAAGGGTATGATGGTCTTGTGTTGGCTAAAAAGTGCAATTATTGATAATCCTGATTTATGGCTTTCTTTATTGCTTGTATTTTTTATGACTGTGTTTAGAGAGTAGAATGATAGATAAGGTTTTCCAAACTCCCTTTGTCACATTAAATCATTTAGATTAGTGACATATGGTGGATAAAACCCTACTGGCTTTTTGAAAATACAATGCGCAATGGGAAAACAAAGAGCCTGAGTCATTATTGATTAAATAATGTTAATTTTGTCTATTCAAGTCATTATTCATATACTCAGTGAGACTAGAATGAGGGAAAAACAATTGTGCTTCAGTATATACCAGACACTAAAAATGCTAATAGTTATATATTCAAATGTAAAAAATATTATTTTATTCTACTGATGTTTTTACCTCCACCTAAATGATGGGGAGTTGACGCAGTCAATACTCCCCAGAGACCTATTGGTAAAAAAGTAATGATATATTAGCAAGCTGGCTATTAGGGATTGGAATCATCAGTGGCTCCACTATATGCTATTATCAAGATTCTTGAGTCCTGATTCAATTTTATTGCAGTTCTTAATATTTTATGCTGAGTATTAAAATTCTTGACACTGCAAATTATCGTGACTTAAAACTTTTTCTTGGCTGTATTTACATCTAAAAAGGGAAAAAAGGACCACATTCTCTAAAATTGAACAAGAAACTTATCTAATATATATATATATATATATATATATATATATATATATTCAAGGGACTTCAGTTTTATTAAATACAGGAAAAAACTTGCAGACTAATGTCAACAGCCCTTGTTTTTCACAACATGGTGAAGCCTTGAGTCTTTGCACATAAAGTTAAAAATGGATTGAGCTTTCTTTAGGTGTATTCACACCAAATGCAACTTGGCAACAAAGATTGCATCGCCCACCAAAGTTGCCTCGCCTGTCCATAAATAGCTCATTTTGTCACCGTCAAGCCCACTCGAGTTTCACCGCAATCATATCATATCATGTATCGTATATTTGTATGTGTTAGCTGACATTATTCCAACTGTATCCTTTTCACTCATCTACCAACCGTAAAACGCTGCAGCTGAGGAAGGACAGGACCGCAGAGAATCGCCACTTCTGTTGAATAAGACGGAACTGATTTACTGAATAAGGTGAAACTAATGTAATCACTAACTAATGTTCCCACACGGACATGGATTGTCTCTCTGTGATCTGGAACAAAAACAGTTGTGGGTGTCGTAACACACCCACACAACATTGATTGGCTGTCGTGGCATAGCCACATGCGATGTTGCCTGAAAAGTTCAAATTTTTGAACTTTGGCGACCGAACGATACAACCTGGTATTGTGACCAAGTGGCCCAGATCACATCGCGGGAGGGTTGACCCGCCCCCATCGCAGCTGTGTATTGACTTTAGATGTGAACGCACCTTTAGATCATGCAGAATCAAGGCACAGCTTTGACAAGCTTAACATGTCAAGTGCTTGGCTGGTTTATCAGCAGGGTTAGCTTAGCATTAGCTTTGCTGTTGTCAGCTTTTATTTTTCACTCCTTCCAAATCCCATGTCCCTTCTCTGTCTCTTATGTCCTTTTAAATTCCAAAGGAAGTCCATACACTGGATTTAAATGCCTTCGGTGCATTCCTATGTCTCCCTCCTGTTCATCCCTGTTTGTTTATTAACTACCTCCTGCACAATGAACGTCACATCTGCCGACCTCACCTACAAATCGTTTAACGGCACAACGGCACTGTTGCATGCACTTGAAGTGTAATCTATATTAGTTCTATAGAACCAAAAGCCTTATTAAATGTTTGAAATAAATAAATTGAAAATGTAAAATATTTAAATTGATATTCTTTTGTCATGCCAAATATTGCATAACTATGGTATATTGATTTTTTCCCCCACCCCTACTGGCCACCTAGTGTACTGAATTAAAACAGACTGGCTGTATTCATCGAGCCGTGGTTCTTCATCTCTGGCTTTAACTAACACAGTTTATCTGTTCAATTATTTACCAGCTGTGGGTTACAACAGCCATTTATAAAATAGCCTTGTTTTGATATAAGTTTAAAATAAAAAAGTTCACTTTATTTTAACAGTTATAATTTTGCATCAGCTGACATAATTTTAGTATTCATAAAAGCAGTTAAATGTTAATTCCTGCTGACCAAAAAAATCCCATCCCCATTTGGGTGAAATAATCCTTCAGAATGTATTGACAGTAGATGAGGAAACACTGGCATGTTTAAATGATCTATAAAGCTACATAGACAACATGATTAATATTTTCTAAAAGAGTGTAAAAGAAAACAATGTGGATTTTGACACAAAGTAGAGAGGAATAACACCAGGTGTGGAGTCAGAGTAATCCTGTGGACTGATAGCTCTGTGACAGCATCAGGTGTAGTCTACCTGCTGACTGACAGATTAATTACTCTTTCACTGACTTACAAATGACTTACTAATGGCAATGTTTCAACCTGTTTAGCATGGCAAACATACACTTGTGTTGTTTTGCCAGTTTATGGCTCCTGGTCACAGGATGGTGCAGTTTGTCCATTGCAACAGCGAGACCACACTCATAAGATTAAATTGTTTCCCCACGAGCTATTGAATGTGTGCCCCTAACAGCCTCAAAATTGTACAATAATCTAATTCAAGGGTTTTATAGAGCATAAATGTGATATTTGCTATTAACCACTAATAATACAAATGGGGTGTTTCCATCCAGAGTGGGGTAAGGCTGGCTCTCTTGAGACATTTCTCATATTAAGTTATAACTTAACATTACACCTAGCTACGAGAAGGTGTTAAGTCCTCTGTTGAATACAGTTAAGGTGTATCATTATTAAAGGAGTTAACTTTTTTTACCTGCTTTATGATGTTAATTGTTCCCTGTAACAGAATACATTCTTTCCCTCCATCGTTTTCCTCTAGTGTTGGCTTGCTCAATCACAAAATGGGGCTTTACTTTATCACCTTCTCCCTTGTTTTAATTTATACGTTAATATTCCTATTTATTGTAATTTCTAAGCAATTATATTTACTGAATTGGGATAAACAAAATAATAAGGCATGTGTGACTTTGAGCAGTTAATGTTAAAAGAAAAAAATAAATTACTTTGCTGGGATAAATACCTTCTTTTTGTATCTCTTTTTGTAAATACACTTTTTTTGTTTCTTCTTTTTGCATTCTGAAGCTCCACTTCGAACCTTCCAAAGATCCAACAGTGCAAATTGTACATTCTTACAATTTTTCAACCGGTCTTAAGATTTTTATCGGGGTGTACTAAACTAAGTTGTTCCTCCTTACAGATAACTGGCCACAATTCTCTATGTCTGTAGCCTTGTAGAAAGCAGGCTGCATTTTAATATTATATGCTTTGCACAAAGATGGCCTTGCTACTCTATCACTTAAACAGAGGTTTAGTTTTTACCAGAGGAGCCTCTCCATTACCCCCCTATGGGTCTAGAGTTAGCTAGCTCAGCCACTCCATCACTGTGATTTGTGATTCAAAGAGGTGCTTTGCCTTTGTTTTAGTGTTGGTTGCTTCAGTTACTGAGGATACAATGCTCTTCGTAGCCTCTTTATAGATTTTGGCTTGTATCAGCTTCTACAGGAAACATTTTCATAGCCTTATAAACCAATGAAAATAGTTTGTCAGGCACAATATAACCTCCTTTACATTATAATGAAATGTAAGTGCTATTATTACTTTATATTTCATTAAGAACTGTGTCTTTCCTCCATAAGAAAATTCTGCTCTGTATTCACCCTTCTCTCTTATTTTCCTGAGATGGTATACATTGGAAATTGAATCTGTTCTAAATAAGTTATGTGTACTGCAGAGTTTCCATCTCTTGCAGAGCGTGTATATTATTTGTAATACGTGCATTGCATCAATCCTTTTGTGCAGGATTAGTGCTGTGCCTAAGGGGTTATATATTAAACATAATTTTTGATGTATGAAGTCTTTGAGCATTGCAGATAACTATTTCCCCCAGTGTTTTGCCGTGATTTGTGTGCCATTTTCACCCTGCTGTGTCTAAGTTGTGTGTGGTTGTTTTCCGTGCAGCAGCAGCTCCAGGCTCACCAGCTGTCTCAGCTCCAGGGCCTGGCCCTGCCCATGACCCCTCTGCCGCTGGGCCTGAGCCAGCCGGCCCTCCCCGCCGTCACCACCTCCTCCGGTCTCTTTTCTCTCTCCTCCCTGCTTGCCTCCCAAGCCCAGCTGGCCAAGGAGGAGAAGGCATCACGTGACGGAGTGGACAGCCACCGGGAGGAGGACGGAGACAAGTCTGATTAGATGGCACTCTTCATTCAGCTCTGTTTTTAACCACAGATCTGGAAATTAAGATCTGATTCTCCTTTTGGCCTACAGCCTCTCCCCTGGTCTCTCTCTCTCTCACTGACCGAAGCTTACATGAGCTTCATCCCCAGAACCAATGCTACAGCTACAGACCCCCACCCTGCTCCTGTTGTTGGAGGGCTTTGACACCTGCTCCTCAAGTCAGACTATTCCTGGTCTCTTTATATCTATTTACCTGCTTCTCTGATACAGTAAGGGGACTCTTTCATGTTTACTTTTTTTTAAGGCACTCTGTCTTTTGTATGCAATTTTGCTGCCGTTTTTTTTTTTGTTTGTTTTTTGTTTTGGTCTTTTTAACGAGGAGAACTTTCTGTTTCTGTTTCTTCCTGCCTCACTGGTGCTTTGTCTCAGCTCTCTGTCCTGTTTAGTGCTCACTTTATTCTCTTTGCCTCTCCTCCAAGTTTCCCCACTTCTTTGCTCTTTTTTTAAAGGTTGTAAGTGTTCAAGCAAACTAAACATTAGACAAGAGAATATTAAGGAGAGATATGAAACTTGTCTGACACATGGGAGTCCTTGAAACTTAATTTGACCACAGTCTAGTAGTGTTAATATTTCTTCAATTCACATTGCATGCATTTATTTGAAGCTGGATTTTGGTTTTAAGAAATGGTTTGTTATGGATCAGAGAAGAGTTCAGTGAGCTCTTCACACATCTTGTAAAAAAAATAAAACCTTCATGCACATAAACGTCCAAACCAAAAACGTATTTTTGAGCAAGAGGACATCTCCATTCACAAACAAGACATTTTACGTCTATCCCACATTTTTAGGTGATATGAGAGCAAGCTTCATGCTGAGAACTGTCAGACAAGATATTAAACCCACCTTTAGTCAGTAATCCTGATCCTCACCTGACCCTGCGAGGTACGTTAGATTTAATCCACCCCAGCACTTTCTCTGACAGGCAACATTTTCATCAGCAGCTAAATGAGCAGAGCTACAACTTGACTTCTGCTTCCTCCAACCATCACCACCTTTTCCCATCTTTAAATGTTGTCTGAGAGCAGGAACAGAGAAGGGAGTGTGCATGGAGTGTGTTGACAGCAGAGGGCAGTGTGAGTCCTCGCTGGGTTCAGGCCTGAGCAGAGCAGGGACACTGATAGAGTCTAGGCTGTTTCACAAGAGAAACTGCTTATTCATCCACCTCATGTGTACAAACAAAGCATAAAGAGGCTAGAGTGGCCAGATATTAAACCCTGCATGCGGTCAGCCTCTGTCTGTCGTGATGAAGGTCTTAAGGAAGTCTTCAGTCTAGTTCAAGGTAGAGATCTAGAAAAACACATCTTCACCTGTGCTTTTATTTTGTCTGTGCGTTCAGATTTAAATACTACATACATGGAGGCCTGTTGTATAAAATAGTTTTTTCAATGTTTTCTCACCTACAGACACACTTTGTGGGAAGTCTTCATGATCTAACAAATGAAGCACAAGCCTCTGAGTGAAAACTCCTTCTAAAGTGTTGTCAAGTCTCTTGTCTGATTGGGCTCCTCTCTCAATGAAACAATGATGGATTCAATATAATGCCACCAAAGTCATTAAAGGTATAACAAGTGACTTTCAGTCCAGTAGATGTAGAACTTTTGAACCAATCTGTCAGACCAAAACAGAACTTGTTCAGTATACTGCCTCTATAGCTATACATATGATATACACCCAAGAGTTGATCACTTCTCTTTACTTTAAGGTATTCTTACACCAAAACAGGTAATATCCTCTGGCTCAGAATTTTCCCACTTTTAGTGGCTCAGACTGCCTCAAGGCCCCAAAAGGTGGCAGCCATTGTCCACATTGAGAGTCTATAATGAAACATGTAAAAGCCCCTGAACAAACATAAACAAGCTGAAAGATCATTTCAGTGCAAACTCAAGAACAACAACCCTACAGGGAGGTTCAACTTTAATCTCTTTCTCAACAATGTTTTTAGTTAATATCCTGTTATGTTTAAGTGGCCATATTATGCCTTAGCTCTGGTTCATGTTCAGGTTTGAAGACTGCTATAATATGTTCACAATCACCGACTCAAATGACCTGCAAATTTTCACCTAATCAAACAGTTCTTCAGTGATAATAAGTTACCTGGGGCTGCATTGGGCTTTGCCACCAAGCAAATGGACTTGAGCTGTGAACATAATAACATAAAGACGTCATAGTGGTAGCTCTTTTTGAGGGGCCAGGGGAATCAGACATTTCATGCAACTACTGGTTCAGAAGAGGAAGAAGTACCGATGCTGCAAGCTTTGTTTTCTCATGTATAAAGGTATTCTTTCATGCAGAAGAGAGAAAAAAACGTTTAATATGACCTCTTTTGTTTGAAATGTTGCATATTATACCTCTAAATCTACATACAATTCCCTCATACATGTCTATCTTTTGTCAAACATGCACCATATTATTGCTGTATCCCCTCATTGGATATAGCAGCAGACTGTGTTTGCAGACTGCTGCCTCTTTTAATTGCCTAGAGTTTAATTACCTAATGATGAACTTTGGCTGACGTGGGGTTTCAGTGATCAGGCAGTACAATTAATCAGAGCTTCACTCAGTTTTCCTGTAGGGGGAAGCTCAGATTTCTCACTCCCTATGATTCCTAAAACAGTGAGAAAGATGTCAGGCAGGGAGAGTTTGTATTCACTGTGTCAACAGAGTCCCCAGAGAGGTTTTTATCAGACTAACGCTGGTGAAAACACTCATAAGAGGACTTATGACTTGTAAGAGCTCTGCTAAGCAGTGCCAATGAACACTTAAAATGCCCTTTTTTTCTATACATTGAAGATCATTAAACTTTCAGTTGTTTTTTTTAATGGGAGGATTAAGCAAACATACATCCATACATCTTAATGTACTCTGTTCCTGAAAAAAACAACAGAACTTAACACCTTTTCCAATAAACACCTTAGTTTTTATGCCAAAATGATTATAGAGATATGTCAAAAACAACCAAAATATACTTACTATCACAAAAACCGACCAAAATGAGATGTATGGATGCATGCCCTCCTTTATCATTAGTAGTTTTGAAAGAAACTGCTTTCAGAGGTTGCTCCCAGTCAACAACAAGTCTTGAGGGAATATTTCGTGATGCTGTCTGTAAAAGTTTGGTTTCAAGGACAGCCTCTGCTTTTCGAAAACTATTAACACACACCCAAAACATTTTTAACTCAATTCTCTGTTATAGTGGCAGAAACTTCTGAGATTATTTAATAGACAGTATTACTCAACAGACCCTTGTTTGGGAAAAGAACCTTAAAAGGAATTTTGTCTGATGTTTTTTTAGTTAAGTCTAAAAATGGACTCCTCAAAGTGTTTGTATGTGTTGTGCATACACAAGTGTGTATAAACAGCTGTACAGGTTTGGTCGTCGCTGAACCACAGAAGTGTTTCACATTTCTGTTCTTTTGAAGCTAACACGCTATTCTGCCTGTGAATTAAGCTTGCAGCACATCTAGCAACACGCTGTATGTTACTAGCTACATACTGTACTTGTTATAGTGATATGCAGAGTGTGTAGAGGAAGTCAAACACACACATCAGTGCATGTTTGCAGGGGATCTAAGATAGAATTCTTTCTGGTCGAGACATTTCTAAAAGAAAATAGTTTGTCCAAACTTTCGTGATCAATGCACTTGTTTTATGATTTTTTACTCCTCTACTTTGTTTTGGAATATTATTCGATATGAGCTAGAATGAGAATTACAAAGCTGACGTTATGAACATACAAATGAAATTCTATGTATTTGTTAAAGTAGTTGGAGGCACAAGCCTTCATATACAGTTATACATAGAAAGCTTTATGTGTATATAGCTGCATCTTCTCTCGTCTGTCCTGGATGATTCTTGTGCTTTTGTGTTACTAAACTGATGTGACACCAGGGGGGAAACTGCAGTACTTTTGATCCTTAAACCCTTCTCCTCTCCTCTGACTCCCCAGATACTCCTCTCTCTTGTCCTGATACCCTGACTTTGCCCCCATAGCGTGAAGCATTGTAAGCGTTTTGAGCTTTGTAAAGGTCTTTTTTTAAATACTTATTTTGTGCATAATGTAAAACCTGAAAGTGTGTACTTTGAAAAAAAAAATGTTTTGTGTCTGAAATCATAGCTTCATTGAAACAAAAAAAAAAGAAACTATTAAAAAACATTTACTATAAATAATATGATGAAATGTTCTGCAGTAAGGAAGGACTTCTGGTGCCTTACAAATAAAGTCAATCAAATCATAAGAGACTTTTCTGCTCCTCTGACTCTTTGACTCTGTCCAAAGTCTGATATACCTAATAGATGGTCTTCTGACTGGTGGATACATTGTCTTTGTCACTTATTACTTTTATTTCTCTTGAGGTGTTTGCCCCTGTTTGAAGGAAGTGAACCCTGGACAAGGTGTTCATGAGTATATGACTTAGCAGAGGGCCCAGATTAAAGGTGAGCACCATTGCCCAGGGGTTTTCACAGCTTTTACTATGAATCTTCAATCATGTTATGATGCAAAGGGTTGGTGATTTCGCTGAATGCTACTACAATGAGAATTTTAACATGGACTTGAGTTATGTTGAGTTCAGGTAAGGGCCTAATCACAACCTTGATCATATGTAGAATATGTTGTTTTACCTGCACAGAGAGAAACCCGGTGTACCCCTGTGTAGGTGAATAACTCTTGTACCCTGGTTTCTGATCACTGCATCTTTTTGTGAAGGCACCTTTGTGTTTTATCTACAATATAAACCATGGCAATTTCATAATCTAAGAAAAAAATGATACCACCATGTCTATTAAGTGCCAACACTGTTGCAACTATGGAAAATTCAGTTCATTCCAGCTGAAGGAGGAGAGACAGTAAGAAAAATGTAACATGTACTTAACTCCGTCTATTGCCAGCCTGTCAATGCCATAGTACAAGTTATTGGTTGGTAGAAAAACTAATTTTTTTCATGACTACATGACCAAGCTTTGGCTGTTTTCAAAACTGTGTACTTCATACTACTATAAAACATTTCTATGCAGTATACTGCCTACTGCCAGACATGTTATCATGCTATTTGCCAAACCTTGCTTTGCTGATTTTTGTAACATTTTTGTTTTCTGGTAGAGGCAACAAGTATTTACGTTGCATTACTGTCATGCCTTTACTGGAGTGTTGGCCACAGCAGTTACTTCTGCAACACAAACATACTATGAAATTCAACCAAGAAATCCTGTATCATTCTATAAAAATAAATGAGCCTGTGTTTTTCCGCCCCAGTGCTTGATACACTTCACTGATGTCTGGCCCCAAAAGGTGGCCGCTATTGTCCACAAAAACCTTTCAAGTGATTTATTTGTATTTCCATGATTTCCTGAATGGAGCATTGCCCCACGAAATGTAAAATGACCTATGTAAAAGTTTGAAAAATGGGAATTCACTGAGATTTTATGTACTTTTCTAAACTGTTAATGTAACAGAATGAATGCTAATAAGGCTACAGCTGTTGTCCTGCTGTTCCTGTCTATCATTACAACCCCTGACCTGTTAGCACTTTCCAGTGTAGGAAACAGTACACAGCATACCTCAGCCTCAGAGCTGAAAAAAGGAGTCCTTTGAGGAAGTGCCAAACCTGTTGTGCCCCGAGTGTCCACTAAAGGCTGGCTGCAGAAACCTGCCACTCAAATGATTGTGTACGGGAAACAGAAGTTGTTTTTTTTTTACAGTGTAAATAAACATCTTCACTGCCTGGTTCAAAAAACAGCTTCAGCCTAAATTTACAATACATCTATGAGCTTTTTTCTGTACGAGGGGCAAATTTTTTCATTTTGCGTCCATTTTTATTTCACTGAGGATTGAGGTGTTGGAAATAGGGTCATTATTGCCATTACTGCTTATCTACACAGCTGCTATTGGTCAGATGGCCTTATTTCCTGCCTCAACATGGCCTCTCTGTCTGTGAGTAGGTTAAATAAAGTTCAGATGAGATGAGGTGCAGCGTCCTTCACAAGGCATCCACAATGTCTTAAAGGCTCTTTTGATAATCAAACAGCTGACATCAGATTCTTTTACAGTCTATGATCTGAAGCTTACTGTTTTTTTTTTTTTTTCAAAGTTTTTTTTTTGTGTGTTTTTGGTACATTGCATACTGCATTTTGGTTGAATCATTACATACTGTGCATGCCTAAGTTTTCCGCATTTCCTCTGAGTTGTCCAGGCAGCACCATTAAGTTTTTCAACATCCTATTTTTTTTAAATGACTCTTGGCTCAATGTGACTTTACAGTGAGTCATAAAAATACCCACCCCTCACCAGGTATCCCCACCGATATTTCTGCGCTGATGTCAGCACCCAAGTTTAGATTAGATTGGATTAGATTGAACTTTATTAATCCCCTTGGAAAAACTCCCTTGGGGAAGTTGGAATTCCAGTAGCAATATTACAGATAAAAAGATATATAAAAAAGGTCAATCTAATGAAATATATATAAATAAAATAAAAATTAAAATTTGGCTACTGGCTGGCTACTGCTCCTTACCGTCCTCTGTCTTCCTATTACTCCTCATCCCCCCCAGTGAGGAGTTGTACAGTCTGATGGCCTGAGGGACAAAGGAGTTTCTCAGTCTGTTGATCCTGCACTTGGGAAGGAGCAGTCTTGGGCTGAACAGGCTCCTCTGGTTGATGATGACGGTATGTAGAGGGTGACTGACATCATCCATAAAGTCCAGCAGTTTGTCAAGTGTCCTCTTCCCTGCCATGGTCACCAGAGAGTCCAGCTTAATGCCGACCTCAGAGCCTGCCCGCCTGATCAGTTTCTCCAGTCTGGGTGTATCATTCTTGGATGTGCTGCATAGTTTCACAGGGACGTAAATATTATGTCTTGGACCAGCAGTGTGAATTGGCCTATTAATAATGCTGACTGAAAAGAATGAAAAAACAACTTTGATTGTGCAAAAGCTTTTCTAACAAGATCTATGATTACTGTGAAAGGATACTTTCTGAGGATGGTGAGCAGAAAGCAGAGGGGCATGAAAAGGTCAGCTGAAAGATCAAAACTATTATTCATACTCTTACTTTAGCAGCACTAACAAACTGAACTGCCTATATTGATTTGAAACCCACCTTTACTAATGGGTGCAGCCCCAGATCTGAATTGGCAAATTGTAATAGATATCAAATCTTAAAGCAAAAGCGCACAAATGTCACGCCCTGTGGTATTCCTGGCAGAAACTCACTGCAAGATTACATTTGAATTCAGTGTTCCCCAATCCCTCCTCTCGTCAGATGATCCACTCATCCTCCTGTCTGCCTGAGGGGTTCCTGTAGTTCACATCAGATCCAGCAGGAGGAAGTGTTGATTTATGTTTAACCAGCGCAGGAGAAGCAAGCAGGTAATTGCTCTGAGGTATTCTCCCCCTGCGCCTCAGCGTTTGTATGTCACGTTTGACGGGGAGCTCCCTGCTTCCAAAGTCTGTGCTGATGAAGGTTTATCTATTCAGTGCCGCATGTACCCAGAACTGATGTGACATCTCGGAGACAGGATCACAGCCCTCGTGGCACCTGTGTATAATCCTCACTTAGATGCTCTGTCTATTAAATCCTGACAATGACACACTGCTCATTCACACACATACATACACACCTATGGCGGACAGATTGATGCACATGCAGTGTTTGTTTTTTGTGCACAAGTAAATGTCAGCATATCCTGGCTTTTCTCCTAAACTTCCTCTCCTGTCTCCTTTTCACTTTCTTTTCCTTTCTGTTTGCCTTTCCCCTGTGTGTCCATGCAGGCTGAGTAGAGAGTATGCTTGCCTGTGTTTGTGTTTAGAGATAAAAAAAAAAAAAGAGAAAGAGGAGGCCTTGTGAAACCTCAGAGTTCCTGTGGTTGCAGCCCTCCTTCCCCTTTTCCTCTCTTCCTCACTCCCTGCAGACGTCTGGATCTGACACTTGAATAAATATGAAAGTGCCCTCTTTTTTTACTTTTTCTGTCTGAGGATTCACACACTCCTCACAGGCAAAGACACAGAGGCAGCAGAGGGGAGGATTGCTCTCATCCAGTCTTTTTCCGCAGAGCACATTAGAGCCTGTGAAAGAAAAAGATAAAAGTGCAACAATCCCTCAACATTTTTAATTTAGGCACCTTAAGGGATAATAATTTTACTTTTTAGAATCAACAAATTACATGAAAAGAGGAGTTAGTACTACCAATATTTTTCCACTTGAAACTGTTTACTTTCAGCACCAGGCATCCACTACTGTCATTCAATATTAATAACCCGTTGATGAGCAACACTTTCACAAACCCGCTTATGCCATCCTGTTGCTGCTTGAAATAGACACTTAAGCACTAAATATCCTTCAAATAACAACAATCTGTTCCTTATTTCTTCATATTTCCTGAAAAGTACAGCTCCCACCTTTTGATGCAGATTTGCCTTTTATTTCTTAAAAAAAAAAAAAGTATATTTTAAGCTTTATTCACTATAAATAATTGGTTATGGATTTTCAGATTCTGTGTTTTGAAAACCTGAATGATAACTTAAACCACATCAGCTGTGTAGCATCCTACAAAATAAAAAGTATTAAATCTGAAGTTTGCGTTGTTTGTATAAATTAAATCTGAGGCTTCTCCTGTAAAACAGTGATTTGTAAATTGTAACGTATCAATGTCCCTTATTAGCCTTTTTATGATTGAACTGAACTTTGAGCCAGCTCATTTTAAAAGCACAACTATCCTGACTAGTTGGGAAAGTCTATTTCTGTATTTAGGGCATTCTAGTATTTACCAATTGTGTATCTTTAGCCCAACTCATGCTACCATTTCAAGGCATAATATATGGCTGTGGCTATTATGGTGTTCGTTTTATTGTTTATTAAAAACGATCAAAAACTGCATTAGGGTCACCAGCCATATTTGTAGTCCTTGTTAGCAGCTCACCAACAACCATCCAAAACACAATATGGCTTAAAAATTCAAAAGCAGGGTACTATCAGATGCAGAAATAATGTTGCAAAATAAAACATACCTTATTTCATGTAGCCTGTTTATCCAAAAAAACAACTCTAAAATCCCACAGACTTTGGGAGTTGTGAACAGGAGTGCTCAGACTCATTCCTGCACCACTCTAATGCAGCTCATTTTTAACAAACTCAAGCAAAAAAGTTTTGAAACCAACACTTCTAATACTCAAAATGTAATCTCATTAACGCATACATTCATCTATAATTTTTATTCATACACCATCCTGATAGGAATGCACTCAGAAAATTGGTTTTGTGTGTCTGTCTGTGATGATGAAGATGGTGATGATGATGGTGTGTCTGAGCGAAAAGCGAGAAAGGGAGAGACTGTGAGCGAGAAGCGTCTTGATTAATCATGATTGACTCATTCAGAGCCCACTCGTCTTTCCTCCTCGCTCCCTCACTCACGCTCTCCTTTATGGCTTGATTACTGAGACATACTCGGTCTCTCATTACCTCCCCCTCCTCCTCCACCCATCACTCCTTTTTCCCTCCATCTTTCTCTCTGCTGCTCCAGTTTATTCATCGTTCCCAGGGAAAGGAGGCTGTCAATCTGTGTCTGCCGCCTCTCCATCCTCTACACATCCCTACATCCATCCCTCTTTCCATGCATTTGTCTATCACTCTGATCTATCACTCTCACCCTCTCCCCTCCTTTTCTCTCCCTGTCTCACTTACTTCTTCCACTTTGACACTCTTTTACCAAAGGCCTCTTCTCTTTATCTCTGTTCTCTCTTTCTCCTCTCCTGCATTTAGAGTGATCAGTCATTCCCTATGTGTCTGTCGCTCACAGAAAAGTAAAAGGCAAAAATTTGAGTCTTTTCTTTCTCTCTGATTCCCTCTCTCACTCTGCACTGTCTCAGCTGGAAGAGCAGTCTGTGTAAACACATCCCAGTCTCATACAGATGCTCCCAGAGAGGCATCATGGGAAATGGTCTCTTGGACTACCTCTCTAATCTAGTCTTTTTTTCAATACGTACATGTATGAACACAAGCACCTTATTCTGGGTGTTTTTATTTGTTTGTGTGTGCATGTTCATCAATGTGTGTGTTTGCTAGTTTTAAGCAGAAGGATGCAGAAAGAGAAATGAGAGCCCTTTTCACATTGCATTTGCATAAATGTACCATGCTGATGTTACGCCATCATTATGCATAGAGAGATTCATATTTGTCCTGCCTTGGTGTAAATTGGCGTCCTCACTCAATTCACCGTTAGTGCATTGCGGAACCAAAGTGCTTCCTGTAATGCCTTTTCTCGTGGTGCAGATTCTGTAGACTCAAGCAAATTTCTTGCCAGTTATAGAAATCATGTTTGTGCTGGCTGCAGCTCTGCCAAAATACACAAGATGCAGTTTGCTCTTTCGGTT